>JAOZGT010000046.1:0-12137 GCA_035578325.1 Coelinius sp. EB29 | reverse complement strand
ATCAACGCAGAGTACTTTATCTTCAGTTTTACGAAAAGTGTTCAAAGTAATCTGTTGTTTAGTCAAAAAACTATGAATAACACCTGGAGGTACTATCGAACATAAATTACTTTTTAAAAAACTTATTCTTTTTCTCAAAAATTCTAAGGATCTATTGCAATCACTAATGGTAAACGATAAAATGTTATTCTGCACTTGAAAGATAAACGTTGATGTTTCTGCTTAATTTTAAAACTTTATTTTCGTAAACTTTGTTTTTATTTTCGTAAAACTGAAGATAATAAATTTAAAAGAAAAATTCTTAACTTAAAATGTGATAAATTTAGACAAAGATTTTTAGATAAATCAATGAATAATGGACGTAATATCAGTAACCAGAAAGTCATAAATATTATGGAGGAAAAAGTTGAATTTAGATCAAAATGGATAAAAAATTTATCGAATGAAATATTATCTCAAGACATTAGCGATGTGGTCATGCTTGGGCCTAATTTTGGGATCCCTGAAAGTTCTTATAACATGAGATTAGTCACATACATTACGGAAATAGAGCGAGTAGCAGTCAATATTGAGGATGATAAAGTTGTTGATTTCAAGAATTCAATGGTAGATTGTTTAAAAACTCATTTAAATAAATTAAAAGTAGAGATGACTCCGGAAAACATCATAAAAACAGGTGCTTTTTTGAAAAAACATAGTAATTTAATTGTCACTAGGGCTGATAAAGGTCAGGTTTCTGTTATTCTTGAAAGAAATGATTATATAAAGTTTGGTACTCAAATGCTTAGTGATACAAGCACTTATTTAGAAGCTCCGATGGATAATTCACTTACTACAATGTCTATCAGTAATAGATTAATTCAAAATTGGTTCAAAAACAAGTACATTGGTCAATTAACTTTTGACAATCTCAAAATTAGCCATTGTGTGATCCCGAAACTATATTTGCTTCCTAAAGTTCATAAACCGGTGTTAGCATTTAGACCAATAGTTTCATCCATAAATGGTCCTCTACATGATCTTGGAAGATATATTAGTAAAATTCTTTCTTCCTTACCGTTGAAACATGGCTCACATTTAAAGAACAGCCTGGATTTTGTGGCGAAGATGAGAAGTGTTTTGATCCCTGAAGGTTATCTATTAATTTCTTTGGATGTTAAGTCATTATATACTAATGTTCCATTGGAATTGATTGCTGATGCAATAATGAGTAGAAAAGATGAGTTAAAAACCAGAATTCCTTATCTACAGATCATTCATGGAATAGATGTGGTTATGAATAACACATTTTTTTCCTTTAATGGAACTGTGTACAAGCAAATTTTTGGATTACCCATGGGTTCGCCTTTGGCTCCTGTCTGTGCTGACATTGTTATGGACAGACTGGAGGAAGCTTGTTTAAGGAAATTGAGTTTTGAGGTTCCGTTTTTCTATCGTTATGTTGATGATATATTCACTTGTGTCCCTGTGAATGGGGTTGATGAGATTCTTCGGGTCTTCAATAGTTTCCATCCAAGACTTCAATTCACGATTGAAGTGGAAACTAATGGTTCTTTACCATTTCTTGATATCTTAGTGCTCAGAGAGAATACTAGAGTTGTTTTCAATTGGTATCGGAAAGACACATGGTCTGGTAGGATGTTAAATTTTAACTCCCAACATCCTATTTCACAAAAGCGTGCTGTTGTGAAAAATCTGGTAGACAGAGTGTTTAAGGTGGCTGACAAGAGGTTTTTCAAAGAGAATCTTTTGTTGGTTAAAAAGATTTTAATCTTCAATGACTATCCTATTGAGTTCATTAATGACTTAATTAGAGATAGATTATTAAACATTCAGAATAACAACAATGTGTTGAATCCGGTCGCTGATGATAGGTTGGTCATTGAAAGCAAAAAGACTCTATTTGTGCCTTTCTCTCCTCATTTGACTAACAATATCAAGAACTGTTGTTCTAGGTTTGACTTGAAAGTAATCTCAACAATTGCTTACAAGTTAGGGAATTTATTCAAAACAACTAAAGATCCAGTTCCTATTAACTTGAAGTCAAATGTAGTATATAAAATTCCTTGTAGTAACTGTCCAATGGTATATATTGGACAAACGACTAGGTTTTTCAAAGATAGACTTGATGAGCACAAAAGAAGTGAGAAAGATCCTAAAAAGTATCGTTCAGGACTGTCTGCTCATGTAGAGAACAGACATCATACATTTAATTTTGATCATTCAAGTATACTTGGTTCAACTAATCCTGGGGTTGCATTAAATATTATGGAAATGTTTAATATAAAAAAACATCAAGGGAGAACAGTTAATTTTGTTAATGACTGTAAAAATCTCGGCAACTCTTATGATGGATTAATTATGATGTTAAGGAAATTAACGATACAGTAATTTCTAATTATGGTTAATATTTATGCACTGACTGATTTTATGGACGTAATTGATTAGTAATTTTTTAATGTACTTGACATTTTTGTTAAAAAATTTTTTAAAGTTTTTGAATTTTTTGATTGTTTGCTAGTTTAAAAACATGTGCAATATAATGCATTTTTGTCTAATGATCCAGACATTTAATTGATAATTCTGGTGGTTAGTTTTTTATTGGTTTCACCAGATGGCTCTGATGTCTCGCTCTCTTCGATTTCTGACATCTGAACCAACGGTATGTTGTTTGCAATGGTCTCACAATTTTATCATCATTTTCAGTAGATTCACATAGAATGAACATTTAGTTAGTTTTTATTGTTCACTATATTGTTATTTTTTATTCAAAACATGAATTTCATTGTCATAAAGTTTTCTTTATCAGTTTGGATCATTGATATCTATGCATTGTATTTTCTAGGTTAGAAGAGGCCAATGACATGTATTTTTGCTGTCTTGTATAATTGTTGGTTATTTTTGTTCTGCTCCCTTTACATTCAATGGGATTTAGGTAAATTATGAAATTCTGTCGTTTATTTTGTTATTTTAATTTTTTTCAGAATGATATATAGATAGACTTGAGTTGTAAAATAATTGTAATTTTTTGTTAATTTTTCGCAGAACAATAAAATATTGCCCTGATGATGGACACATATAGTGTCCGAAACGTTGGCACCTTTCAATGAAATGAATTGTCTTTAATATTCATTTTCAATTCTTTAACTGGTTTTTGTGATCGCTATATGGCCGTAGGAGAGTTTTAAGTGAATTAATGGAAAGCGATTGGAATTAATATCATGAAAATGGAACGATTACAAGGCTTCCATCCGGAAGCAAAAAAATTATCCAATTTTTTTTAGCTCTTTTCATTTTTATATTGTGGAATATTTCGCATTCTCTCCTCTCACAATAACGATGGCTCGACAACGTGAATACTCCTATCACTCACCCCGATTCCACGTAAACCGATTCGTCTTTCTCCTGTACCTCTGACCTTCTCCTTGATCGATTCAATAATACTTCGCCACTGATGCCAAGAAAATTATGATGAATCAACGATAACACAATTTCCTTATAAAACAAGTGTTCTACTGACCTAAAATGAATATCAATGCTCGAAATCCCCGGAATTGATTAATTTTTCATCCATGGAGACTAGGGTAGTTCCTAATTTGTTGCGGAAGATAGAAATTGAGAAGGTTGTGTGGGGGGGAATCTTTATATAATTTCGTAAGAGATATCTTCGGGAGAGAAAATACGAGGGTCAGAGGGACCTTTAGATTGGGTATTTTATGGGCTATTAATGCAGATCGTAACCAACGATTTTCTCAAAGAATCGAAGATAATTTGGAAAAATTCCATGCTTGGAAACATGGTGAAAAAATATACCCGAAACAAGTCTTATTTTTTCAGAAGTAGTTTCTCTTATACAAATAACAATATTTTATAATATCTCCAATTCCTGTTTTTGCTTTGAATTAGGAATACGCTGTTCATCTGATGGGTCATCCATAAACTATATTAAATGCACTCAACGTTGAAATACACTGTAGCTCGGTTTGCTCTCCTTCAATAAAGCAGCAACCTCGAGTGATATAATTGAACGAAATAATCTCGGTTGAGATCAGTAATAAATTAGCGGAATGAGATAAGGCAATTTCCCTCTGAGACTCTTTCTTGGAGCTTTCTTTTGCTTCCGGACGAGGAAGCTATGTAAACGGCCATTTTTGACATCGTCTGATTTTGTCTGGAAATGATGTGGAATGTTATGAAACGTACAGATATGTTTTTAGAAAATATTTGTGTGTATGTATGTGTGAGTATATGTGCGGAAAAAATTTCACGATTCTCAAAATCACTTTCCAAATAACAATGAGAAAAATCTGACATTTTGTCCGATAATAGGTATCAATGAGCAGTGATGCCGTCGATAATAGACGCTAAATATTTTGGAGAGATCATCACGGTTAGTAAAAACATTAGTAGAAAGTTTTGGATTCACTGCAATCTCGGAAGACATTGGATTGGTGCATCTCATCACGATTTTAGGAGGACTTGTCTTGCCTGGGTCTCGAGTTTTTCTGTATTTTCTGTTTTATATATCATTCTTTTCATATATGTTCGATATATCGACGATAATAAAACAGAAAAAACAGAAAAAGCCGAGACTCACCCATGATAAGTTCTTCCGGAATCATAACGAGATGTACCGATCCAATATCTTTCGAGATTGTGACGAATGCAAAACTTTTGATGTTTTTTCCGACCGTGATGATCTCTCCAAAATATTTAGCATCAATTATCGACGGCATCACTATCAATAAGATAAAATTGTGTGCAAAATTTTAACTTGATCGACTCAGTGGTTCCTGAGATATAGCGATTTCTCAAAAATCGTTTTTGTCAAATATCTGGAGAACTATCCAACCGACCAAAATTTTTTTCCCTCAAAATATTCATCACCATTATATTTATCGATTTCAATCAAAATTTTCCCATCGACCATGGAAAGATGACACAGTTATGACCGTTTTTCTTTTTTATACTGGAATCGGTATGACCACGATAACTAGAGAAGTAATAGAGATAGGAAGTTGAAATTTGGTACGATTCTACCTTTCATGAAACTGAAGGTTGGGATTGTGTATGGGGGTAATCGGACTATTATTTCTGGAGATATTCAACTGAGTGTATAAAACTATTTTGCTCAATATCTCAGAATCTACTCAAGCGATTTTGATTTTTTTTTCAAAATATTCATTACGATGTTCTCCATTCATCTATTGAAAAAAAAATATACCCTCTCATTCGAGCTTTCTTCAATATCACCATTTTTGTATCTTCGATTTTGCTCCTTGCTTGTATGAGCTACATATGGTTCGAAGCTACGATATTGACATGAAACTTTCACTACAGTATCGAGTTACATATTCATAAAAAATTTGGGGTCGGTCAGTGGGACATATCCGGAAATTTTGTAATTTATTGCATTCAAAATAGGTCTCCTGAGCACATATCACTGTACAGATAGAGATAACTTCACACTTCAACATTCACTTTTCTATTTATATAATAACCTTGCCTATAAAGAAAGTTTATAAACTAGTGGTGCGTTGTTGGTCGCTCGCAAGCTCGCTCCCATGGGTGAATGTGTTGCAATATTAGTGTGACCCGTTTAGCGGGTCGCAACAATAACTTCCCGGTTTCTCCCTCATTATTGTAAGAGGAGAGAAGCTAAGAAGAATTTGAAAAGAGGAATCTCTGTTCCTGAAAGTGAATGGAATACAAATCTTCATCATTGAAAATTACCATAAACAGTTCAATATAAAACTTGAATCCCTTCACGACAGTATCTAACTTCACGTCATCATGGCAGCGGTCCTTCATGATATTATTGGCTGAATAACGAAAAATTCTCATGGTCACTATTTATATGTTTATTATCTGATTCTATTAATTTTTATGTCATTGGAATTGTATTGTTTGACTCTACATACCCCCAATTTTTGTGAGGTGTGTGCCGTCAACACCTTGAATATGTGCGAATGTATGTGACGCTAAAATTTTTGGGACACGATTTCTCTTAAACGAACGGTGCAATGTCAATTTTTTTTGCTTCAATCGACGCATCTCAATGTAACTTAGAATTGATTAGTTTTTGGGGATGATCGCCTCAGCAGTTCTGTAGTTATCCACAAAAAATATGCGAAAAAACGTCCAAAATACGGCTTTTTCACAAATTCCTCTATTCTTCTTAATAAATGATGCGATTTGAAATTTTTTCCATGCAATTGATGCGTCTTTTCGTCCTACGGTTTCACATTCTTATAATTATCTACAGGTCCTTGACCATGATCACAAGCAAATCCTGTCCAAATCGTAGAAAAATTCAAGAAAATGGTTAACACTTGAAGTTATAAAATTTCCCTCACGAACTCATGAAATGAGATTGACAAATATGAGAATAAAAGAAAAAAATCTAGACATCAGGACAAAAAATTTGATGGAAAACTGAATTATCATGGAATTTCTAGTTGATTTGTTGACTGTGAATTTTCAATGATGACGATTTGTATTCCATTCACTTCCAGAAACAGAGATTCCTCTTTTCAAATTTTTCTTAGCTTCTCTCCACTTGCAATAATGATGGAGAAACCGGGAAGTTATTGTTGCGATCCGCTAAACGGGTCACACTAATATTGCAACGCATTCATCCATGGGAGTGAGCTTGCGAGCGACCAACAACGCACCACTAGTTTATATTCTTTTCTGCAGCGCATTTTCCTCATTCGTTTCTGGTTCTCTTCTGTTGCTTGTCGTCTATACGTGCTATTGGACCTCAAATTCTTATTTCGTTCAATATTTCGTGATATTTCATTCTGAATATATTTGGAATGCTTTCTCAACAATTTGTTCCTCATAATATTTTCCGCTAATTCTCGTGATTTATTATAGGCTTTCCCTTGTCGAAGAATACGATTTCTTTTAAGATTATTGGCAAGTTCATTCTTTATATATTCTATATTTTGCCGTAGAATGATATTCCTTGCAATATTCATTCCACGTTCATTAACCATATACTTTTCACGCTTTCGGATAACTATCATTCTGATTCGATTTTTTTTAAGTTCATCTCGTTTAAATTCGTTTTCTCCTCGCTTGCGTTTCATGTATTTCCTGATTTCATTATTCTTCTTTTTCCTCAATTCTTCATTTTGCCTCTTACGTTTCATATATTCTCTCTTATTCTTATTTTCCTTTTTCTTAAAGGTGACAGGTCATTTAATCCTGAAAAAAAAATCCTCGACAAAATAATCCTGCAAAATAATCCTCCTCAATTTAATCCTGTTTCAAAAATATCCTAAGTAAAAAAAGTCCTTAACAATGTGATCCCGTGCAAAATGATCCCCGTGAAAAAATTTTTCATTGAGATTATCCTCAAATAATAATTTTGATCAGTTTCTCCTATTATATCACGTGAGCCGCTAGTATAATGATTTCCGTGAAAAAATTTTTGATTGAGATTATCCTCAAATAATAAATTTGATCAGTTTCTCCTATTATATCACGTGAGCCGCTAGTATAATAGATGCGTATCAAAATAAACACTGGCAATCGAATAAATTCAGGGCTGTCGTACTTGACGTGTTGATTACAACCTCAGTGATCCTCGAAGGGTCGTGGTGTATACATGTCTTCTCATACTTTTCACAATGCCCCTCTCTTTTCTTTTGAGTCAGAAAGGGAAAAAGCAATTAAAATATCGTGGTTATTTGTATAATTTGAAGGAAAAAGGGAAGAATAAATTCATTTGGAGGTGTGTGGATTATGGGAAAAAGACATATAGAGGATATTGTTATATTACTACGGATACGTCTGAAGGTATTTTTATATTTTTTTTCATGGTTCCAATTAGCTTTAATCTGAATGAGTTTCCGAATTTTAATTGATTTTTGTTATGATAGGTGAAGTTATTAAGGTAGTGGATCACTCTCATGGTGGTGACAAGGCGTTTTTGGAGAAAAAAAGAATTGAGAATAAGATTAAACAACAAGCTAAATCCAATCACAGTATTCCTGCAACTTCAATTATTGCTAAGAATGTTGCCAAAGCTCATGAAGCAGTTCATGCACAATTACCATCGGTGCCATTGTTGGCTCGTACTGTACACAGAATACGACAACGAGACAGGCCAATCACTCCATTGAATCCAAGAACAATAAGTGAATTAGAAATTCTTGATGCTTACACCAAAACATTGAGAGGTGATCTTTTTCTCTATTATGATTCCCACAATGAAAATAGTGGGTCTCATCGAACACTTATTTTTACAACTGCCAAGAACTTGTCAACATTGGCGAGTTGTGATATTTGGATGGCTGATGGCACTTTCGATTGTGTCCCTAACATCTTCTCCCAGTTGTACTCTTTTCATGCATACATAAATCGTCAAGTAATGCCACTTGTTCATGTTCTAACGACTAATAAGACTGTGAAAATTTATTCTGAGATATTGGCACAATTGAAGGCTTTAAATCCTCAATTGAATTCTAAATATGTAGTTTGTGATTTTGAGAAGGCTTTTCACAATGCAGTGTTATCAGTTTTCTCACAAGTTGACCTTATTGGTTGTTATTTTCATTTCACCAAACTGGTGTACGACAGGATTAAAGGTGCTGGGTTACATGAAACTTACTGTGCAAGCTGTGAATTAGCGTTACAATTGAAAATGATTGCTGCTCTGGCTTTTGTGCCAGGAGATGACGTCATATATGCTTATGAGTAGGGCCGTGCAGTTCCGTTTCGGTTTTGCTTAAGCTGAAGTTATCTGCATGACATGCAGACAAACAGACATACATACATACATAAGCTGAAGTTATCTGCATGACATACAGGCAGACAGACATACATACATAAACAGATAACTTCAGCTTAAGCAAAACCGAAACGGAACTGCACGGCCCTACTTATGAGCTATTAATTGCAACATCATATTATCAAAAAAATCTTGAAGCTTTTGCATCTATTCTCGACTATTTTGAAGTGACGTGGATTAGTCAGAAGAGTCAGCGTCGTAATACTCGACGTGCTCCAAAATTTGCAATTAAATTATGGAATCAGTACAATTCAGTTCTCAAGAACATTCCTCGCACCAATAACGGTGTCGAGGGATGGCATAATGCACTAAGTACTCGAGCTGAGGCTAGTCATTTGTCGATTTGGAAAATGATTGATTTATTACGACAAGAGCAAGGATTAACAGAGATGAAGATTACTCAAGCAGAATCTGGCCAGTCTGCACCCAAGAGGAGAAAGGTTTATCACAGAATTGATGAAAAATTGTTCAATTTAGTCCAAGCGTACGATAAGAATAATGTTTTGAATAATGTTTTGAAATACTTGAAAGGAATTGCTTGTAACATTAAATATTGATCATCGGTAATTATTGAGAAGAGAGGTGTATGATAAAGTGAGAGGAGCTGGGGGTTTGCTTTGTTTGTGAGCCAGAATTTGATTGTAATTTTTTTGATTGTAAAATCATGTTATTACTATTCTATTATTATTATTACATTATTGTATCAATTTCTCATTACTGGAATAAATTTTGTCATTTCTCTTTCATTTCTGTTTTTTTAGTTGTCAGAATTTTTTTAGTTGTCAGAGAATCAAATCTCTAAAATTTTTTTTTAAGGATTATTTTGCTCAGGATAATTTAGTTAAGAATCAATTTTTTTCAGGATTATTTTGCTCAGGATAATTTTGTTAAGGATCAATTTTTTTCAGGATTATTTTGTCCAGGATTAATTTGTTAAGGATCAATTTACCAGGATTAAATGACATGTAACCTTAATTCTCATCATCTCTTTTTTTTTGTCTTTTATGCTTCACCACTTCATTTGTCTTATCATGTTGTTACCGAGTAGAAACTGTCTCATTCAAACTCGTTGGATGAATCATGCCATGGTTTGCATTTTGACGGCACTTTTTTTCTTGTATTTGTTGATTTTTTTCATGGATTGGCATTTTGCCCTCATTTTCTTCTCTCGTAGAGATTTTGTCGCTAACGGCAGACAATTTGTTCTATTGTTTTCAGTCTAATGTCGCTCGTCGCAGACAATTTTCTAATTGGCAATGAGTTCTTACCTTTGTGTCGTCAACGGCAGACGATTTGTTTTATTATTTTCAGTTTAATGTCGCTCGTGGCAGACAATTTTCTAATCAACACGGAGTTCTTACTTTTGTGTCGCCAATGGCAGACGATTTGTTGTATTATTTTCAGTCTAATGTCGCTTGTCGCAGACAATTTTCTAATTGGCACTGAGTTCTTACTTTTTTGTCGCGTTTAGCAGACAATTGCTCTTATTTCTGTTATTGGTCGCCTATCGCTGACACTTATTTCCTCTCTTTCTTAATGTATTATTACAATTATGCTGAAAGCAAGAATTATAATAATAGTTTGGAAGTAAATTCCGAAAAAAAGCTGATATCGTTCCTCACAGATGAATCGATCACAGCTGATTATCGAATAATGGCGGATGCTCTTTCATGAGAAGGCCTCCAACTTCTCACAAACAACTTCAACGCCAGACGGCAAGATCGCGTACTACCCAGTACTCAATACCGCCAATGTAATTTCCTACATTACCATTGGCTGTCTGGATATTGAAGAGATTTTTGCTGCTCTTTAACGGATTAATATGTTTTTGGAGTATTCGTTACTGACTGTTTCATTCTGAAAATTTATACTAAGATATTTTAGAAATGTCGAATGTCTCATCAACTATTCTGAACCGGGTTTTTACTCATCCATTCAAAACTCTATTGCACCCAATACTTGGATAATTAACGTGGCTTAATCACCAATTCTGGAAATTTCTGCAGCTGCATTTGATAATTTATGATACAATTTATTGTTCTCTAGAAAAATAATAACGGTAAAATTATTGAAAGAAAAGTAGAATTTTCAATATACTTTATGACTTAATCCATTCCATCTAAACTCCATTGTTCATACTTAAATTCAAAAGGTTACATGAGGGGAGGGCCAGAAATTTTGGGACCGTTTTTACAATTTAATCTCTTTTGTCGCGACTCAAGTGTTTTTCCTTCTCGAACCAAGACAATGCTTCACAGAGTAAACTCATTTTATTTCATTTATATCTTAATCTCTTTATGACTTGGTCCCATCCACATAGACCTATTGTTTCACCACCTAACGGGCCTTTGCTACCTGTGTTCAACGTCATTGGAAAAACCCGGTCACTCCACGCGGACTCTTCCACTACTCTCATTACTGAGGGTAATACAATTTTGACCACCAACCAAATCACTCAAATTTCATACTCTACCAATCTTAAGATCCTCATCCCTATCACCTACAATTTGGAAACTAAGAGGTAAACTCTCAATCATCACCCTCACAGCAATGATCTTTTTCCTTACTACTCACTTCTTACCGAAGATTCATCGGTATAACATCCCTCTAAAGGTCGTGCGAAAATAAATTCAAAGAGACATTCGACATTTAATTCGATAATTCAGTTAAAATAAATATTCCAACAAATCATCAAACCAACATTAATTCAATAAATAACAATCAATTTTGTATCATAATTAATGAAAATTTTATCTAATTGAAAACAAATTCAAAAAATAAAAGTCGTGAGTTATTTCAAGTGAGTTTAAGTATTAGCTTGAAAATATCGATTATTTTATATAGTCGGTACACTGACTAATTGCCTTAGTTTAATAGTGACTACTTAATTGTCAAGGTAAATATTATATCATGTTATTTGGGCCAATAATAGATTGCATTGAAAGTTGCTTACAGGTCGGAAATATTGATGGTTATGTTTGAACAGAATTTCATTTCTTTTTTTAAATTTTCAAATTTTCAAATTTTTCATTTCAACTTTTCATATATTTTTATTTTGTTTTCTTTTTGTTTATAGATCTCTGTTTATTGTGTACAAAGTAAAAGCAGAATCAAACAAGAGTATAAAAAAAAAAAAACAAAAAAAAATCACCTCTTCTTCCTGGAAAGTACTCTGCGTTGATGGACCAATTTCTTCCAGAATCTTTTCAGCTCTAAGTTGAATGGAGACGCTTCGATTACGTCATTAATGACGTCGATCGCATCATCCATACACGAGAAATCGTTGGACAAAATTTTCTGTCACAGACATACGAATCCACACACACACACACACACA
>JAOZGT010000045.1:0-14099 GCA_035578325.1 Coelinius sp. EB29 | reverse complement strand
GTGCTCGAAATAACGAATCTCAAATAGTCATTTTTATATTTTTATTCATCTCTGTGGTATATATAGCATCATCAATTATCACCTGATTGTGACTGAAAATTGGGGAAAATATTTTATCGATTCAACTGATAATGATGAAAGGGTTGAAGTGTAACATAAACATCGAGTTTAATCATCGTAATGGAAGGGGTAGCGTATGCGAATACAAAAGCATTCAAAATTTGGGGGGAGGATATTTTCAATGGATATTCATATAGGTCTAGTCATCAGAATTGAAACGCTTTGAATTGTTCGAATGAGTTTATTACAATTGGATATAATTTTAATTTAACAAAAATCATCTTCAGAGATATCTTTTCCAGAGTTAAAAAATTGTACGAAGAAAACTAAAGAATATGGAGAAAACGAGAAATATGAAGAGATGGAGAAATTGGTATAAGAAATAAGGTATAAAAAAAATGAGGCACACGGCAATTTAACGCTCTCTGTTTATACCCTAGTATTCTCGTCACGTATATCTACTCCACCCTTAAAGTGGAGATGTACGTGAGCGTGAATTTTTTTTTTTTTACTGCATCATCCTACTCTCTCCGTGTGTCTGCGGTAAGACTGCAAAGAAAGAATTGCCTGGGAGTTGTGTTGGCAGAACTTGGTGAACCAAGAGAGAAAGAATATCCAAACGATGAGAATCTTATACCGGGGGTTGATGCTGGAAGCCATAGTCTGGCATTCGGCCCAAGTCCATACTTTGCGAAAAAGAAAAGAAAACCAACTAATTCACATGTATAACTGTACCTATATAATACTCCTCCTTCCCCCCCCCCCTCCCCCTCGCGCCATTTTTCTTATTCTTCCGTGTCGTATTCACGGGAGTTTATAAAAGTGAATGTCCAAAGAGGAGAAAAAAAATAGTAAGAAGCCCATAAAAATCCTCATTTACGTATTATATCACCAACAAAAGGCCAACGACTGAGTGCCATAGTGAAAATTAATGTCCCTACGTCTTGTTCTCGTGGAAAAGAAACGGAAGGATGAAAAAAAATATAAAGAAAGTTTGTCATGGTAACAGGGCGACAGATTATGAAATATTTCAAAACAAGTTTCATACTTTTTCCTTATTCTTTGTAATTTCAAAAGTCATCATTAAGAGATTGATAAAATAGTAACTTTTTATCATCAGATGATGAATTAATTTTTCCTCTTCATGTATATTTATGCATTACTGAGTGAAAAATGACAATCCAATATGGCCACTGGTGAGATGAAGAGTTGAATGAGGAGAGGGGTTTGAGGGATACTGTGTTATCTTTACCTTCCGGCTGGTCTGTTAGATAAAGCTCTCTCGTTGGTCATTATTAAACTCCAACCTCACTCCCTGCTAGCCTCGAGGCCAAAGACATTCAGTTCACCTCATTCCTCTACCCCTCGCGGCTGTTTCTCGGTTGCTCGACTAATTACCAGAAGTGAATTTAAAGCCATTACTTGCTACGATGACGGGGAGAGGTCTTTGGTTTGCTTCATCGAGCATCGATTGGATTTTCTATCTCATATACCGGAAGGATTAGAAGAAAATGTCAGGTCAAAGTTTTGAGGAGAAATTCCCTATCGAAAATTGAAAAATCCCATCAACCTGATGTCACAATGATCAGTCAAATGGTTGTATGAAGCATATGGACATACCCTCCCCCTCCCCCTCGCTATTTGTCAGGCGTTCGGTCCGGTCTGAGAAACCTAGGGCTATAGTGGGTCGTCACATTCATCAATCGACAAATAAGCCCCTCCCCCCACCTTCTCTTCGTCTGCCCATTTCATCCGCGATTCAAGCGATTATAACCCGACAGCCAGGAAACAATTACCCCGGCCTGTTAATTCGATGCACCGGTATCTCGTGTTGCAGACAAATGAGTGTAATATCACTGAGTTATCGGGAAAATAGCGATTAATCCAGAGAGTTTAGTGTTATATAGTCGAAAGTTACTTTTTGATTTTTTGGTAGATGATGGTGTGTCAGCTGTGATGGGTAATTTACGGGATTCTCTTGAATTACAGTATGTACATTCGCTGACATTGGATACCGTGCACGTCACTCTGATATAAATTCATTTGGTATAGTGTCAATTATTCCCATGCAATCCCGTGATCACGCATGGCCTAACTCGGATTTGTTGGAACGTGTTCATTTGGCCCTTTTAGTCATTGCAAATTGGAGATATCAAACGAGATATAGTCGAAATTGTAATTACGTGCATTGTGTTGGGATTTTTTGGGTTTTTGTGGATCGAATTTTTACTTTCGGAGGAAAAAAATTGATTTCGTCAAAAAAAAAAAAATTAGTGCGTAGAAACTACCCACGACAGAAGTGAAACTTCCCGAGTTTTAAATGTAAATAGCGCCACCATAGACGAGGAAATTTTGAACGAGCATTGTTCGCCAACATGGTGAAATGGAGCCTCTGGGAAACAATATTCGTTCGTCTGTGGTGTCCGGAAACATTATTCGACGAACACTATTCGACGAGAAATATTTTCAAGCCTGCTTGAAAATTTTGTTTCCCACGAACGAAGTTCGCTGTAAAATTTTCTCGTCTGTGGTGATGGCGAACATTATTCGACAACTCCAAGGCCTCTCTGCGCATGCGCAGTTTTAGGAAAATATTTCACTTATCGTAATTAATTTTCTTTCGCTAGTTTCAGTCAGAAAAATAATTGATTTAAATCAAATAAAATTTATTTAAATCTATTGAACTTTTTTATTCAAATAGTACTTAATAAAATCCTTATCAAAAAATGAGAATTTTTCTTTTTTTGAGTGTTTATTGGATCTGAATAAGTCATTTATTTAAATTCAATAAAAATTCAATTTAACAACAATGGAATGAAAAACGTATTTAAAATTAACAAATGTTTTATTCAATTCAAATGAACGATTCATTCTAAATGAATAAATGTCTTCATTTAAATTCAATAAATCCATTTATTAGAAATAAAGAAATGAATTCATTTGATTTAAATAAAGACTAGACAAACAGGCGCGCTAACGCGCGCTGCTAACTTCTCATGAATAACATCGTTGTAGTCAAGGAAACTGTTGATTAGATCCATCAACCAATAGGAAGACGAATAAAAAGTCAACAATCAAGACAATGATTCATTGTCAATCAACTTTATGATAAAGGATTTGCTCAAAACAAATGAATAAATTTCAAGAAAGTTTATTTATTTGATTTAAATAAATCATTTTTCTGGATGCGGTACTTTTGCAGAAGATTTTATCACTGTATTTCGAGAAACGAATTGTCAAACAATGTTTTGATTTAAAAAAAATAGACTCTGGAAATGAGAAGGTTGGTACCTTCCAAGTCCCAGTAGTTGGCAAGTGATATTTTTTTTCACAAATAAAAAAAAATAATTTTCTAAGCCCATCAATAAAGTAAATGTCAATCGTATGAATCCATTGGTATTAATTACTATGGCTTTTATAATTTTTATAATGTCGTCGCCGTAGAATAAAAGAGGCGTAAGTACCAAGAACCTCTTTTTTAAAGTTAAAGGGGCGTATGTTCCAAATCGATGTTTTTTAAACACACTTACGCCTCTTTCATTTTCTTTGAAAAATAACACGCCCCTTTCACATTACATGCTATGCTTATCATAAAATGAAAGGGTTGAATGTACTGGAGATACGCTCCTTTGTGATTATTTATTTTTGAGATGAACTGGAACAGCTAAAAACAAAGGGGCGTATGTGCTGGAAATACGATTAAAAAAAACATACGCCCCTTTGTTATTACGAAAAAATTCATGTGAAATATACTCCGAGAGGATCAATTACATAGATTTTCGTTTGCCTTGTCTGTATAGGCTTCAGAGCCGGGACATAAAGTTGCCGCGAACAATGTTGTCCCACCATGTTCGTCCAAAATTTCCTCGTCTATGGTGGCCTTTACTTTACCACCGATCGAGGAGTTTGAGCCTCACTCTGTTCAATAATTGTCTAAAAAAAGACCCCTCTAAACGGAAGCAACAAACGTAAGAAATACAAATCCTCTTGAAATCATGTAAAAAAAAATTAGATCAAGAATTTAACAAATCAGTTGAAAAACATTGGAGAAATTTACATAAAAAAATCGATTATACACGGAGAAAAAAATTTAGGAAAAATTACGAAAAAAGTCGCGTAATCGTGAGCTGAAATGTGATTTCAGTGAAATTTTATTGAAAAGTTATGGAAAAAATAAGAAACGAATTGTGAATTTTACGATTTGCTCCGGAAAATTTATTTTAAAGTTCCGTAATTTTTTCTATAAATGTAAAATTTACTGAGTTTTCATTAAAAAGTACAGAAAGAAATGGAAATATTACTCGATTTCTCGAAATTTTTCTGTGACTCTTACTGTTTTTTTTACGTTTCCCAGTTTCGTAATTTTTTTCATTACGAGACGTAAATTTTCCCGTCTAGTATGGAGAGGGGGCTGGCTTGACCTTGCATAGAAAGTGTGCCCCCCCCCCCACTCTAATGATTCGGAATCCCTCGATTGTCGTCGGACAATTTCGGGGGTACAACTGTTCCAGCAGTGTATTGCGTCTTATTGCGCAATTAATATGGCTAACGGCATATTACCGGTGACTGGATAGATGCGTGATAAAAACAGTGAAAAATCTAGATATTTATACAAGTGTGTGTTCTGTGTTCCATTAACTAACGACGACTGTATTTTCATTGTAAAATTGTGTCATAGTGTTTATTTAAACAAACGTATTTAATCGTATAAACTCGACGGTGAACAATACTCTTGGAGTTTACTCAGTTCCAACGACGTAAAAAGATGTTTGATTAGAAGGACAGGGGGATGCGTGGGAGAAAAATATATTTTGGAAATTTAAAATTGAGTTTGAATGTTAGAATGAATCTTGTTCACATTTTTTAATAAAAATAATCAGTGAAAAACAATTCTTCATTTTTTAATCCTTCTTCTTGATCCTTATGTGCCTCAATAATTCCCAAAATTATGATCTAACGAGTGAAAAAAATCGGCATTAGAATTAATAAAAATTTAAATTTCATTATCATTAATATTAATATCATTATTCCGCACGAAAAAAAAATCAAGTCAGGGAAAAATTACGAATTTATGTAGGCAATTTTCCTACACAGGAGAGTCAATTTTTACGGAACTGAGTATCGTAATTTTCACTGAGAGATTCGTAAAATTTCCGCTATGACACGTACTTTTTACGCAACTACATTTCGCCCCACGATTACGTTTCAGATCGTAATTTTTACGTGACTTTTTCCGTAATTTTTCCTGAAAATTTTTCTCCGTGTAGGGACACTCAAAAGTTTATGCCCACAATAAATAATATTTCTAGGCCCAAAAAGAAACAATTAATTAGTGAATCGAGAATTAAGGATGTTTACCATAAACTCACAATATTCAAAGAAATTTCGACTTTTCTTAACATAACAGTTGAATACCGAAGCCACGAGTTGATAGCAATATCAAACCCCCAACCCAAGCATTCTAATGAGAAATTAATTTCTGAAAACTGTTCTGGGTATCATTACTCTTATGGGAGAACCGTGACCGCGTGTGCTTAAAAAAAAAGCGATAGGATAGACACTCATGATCTTGAAAAAAACTTCAAGTGACTTACACCGGGAAACGGGCAATATTTTGCCCACACGAAAAATGGGGCTACCCATCAATATAAGAGAGATATTTTCGTTTCACTTTTGAATTGACGAGAAAAATTTTGGCCGCCATTACGAGTCGCGGGACTCGACAACATCGTACGCACAGCTGAGTGATATCGGTAATGTAGGTTACGTTGAATCCTTTTTGGTCGTCAGAAAAACGACATAATCCAACAAATTCCGTAAGCTGTCATCATCATCATAAATATAATTTTAAGAATAAATAATATCCAGAGGGGATTGACAATCAACCAAATTATTGGAGATTTATTAAAATCCAAATTATATAAACAGTTACAATCTCCCCACCAGCCGATAAATGCGACGTTGCGCGATCAAAAATTCGCTACTATTACTGTAGTCACAAATGTGTTTATATTCATTGAATTTTGCCATAATTTTAGTTTTTGTTGAGAAAAAAGTCCACTACATGACTTCTAAATTAGTAAAAGAATTATTTCATATCGTGAATCAATTATTTGAAATTTTTTTTTTCTTTCTTCGCGAGTTGCTCAATTGAAATTCTAAACATCCTTAATAGCGCTGATCACTCACTTCTGAGAGAAGCTAACTGTGACCTACAAAATATACCTAACATCAACAATGAATTTATTATCAATAATGAGTTGGACCTGTTGAATATTTTGGGGACCCATTATCAAAGAATAAACTCACCTAGATACTTAAATACTAATTCACGCCTTAAAGAATTAATTGATAACAAAATTTCTGATTTCGAATTAATTATGAATCGAGATCGCGAAAATAATCTATCTGTCATGAACTTTGACCAAAATAATAAAGCTTCACTAGCTAACAATAATACAATTATTGAAAATTATTTTACGGATAAAATTACGGTAAAATTAATTTTAAAATATTATCGTGAGGCACAGATAAAATTCCTCCAATTGTTCTTAGACATATCCCTGAAAACATAATAATAGATCTAACAAAAATTTTCAACAATACCCTAAATAATTATTACTTTCCCGAGTTCTGGAAAACGGCATTAGTCATACCAATTCACAAAAAAGGAAAAAAATTAACTGAACCAGTTAGTTATCGCCCGATCAGCATGACTCCTGCTCTAAGCAAAGTATATGAAGCTGTTATCAATAATTCAATCTTATCTTTCATAAAGTCAAAAAATATAATCCCCGATAATCAATACAATTTTCGGAATCAACATTCCACTCTACATGCAGTTAATAAATTGATTTCTGACGTCAATGAGGCTCTTTTCAACAATCAAATGGTCGGTACTGTACTACTCGACCTTGAAAAGGCCTTTGATTCTGTTTGGTTAAACCGCCTAATTTATATATTAATCAAAAACAAATTTCCAGATGCTCTTGTTAGGACTATCTGGAATATGATTCACAGGAAAAAATTTAGAGTTATTAACCAAAATAGCTCGATGAGCTCAACCTTTAACATTACTGAGGGATTGCAACAAGGTACAATCAACTCCCCTTGTCTTTTTTCAATATTTACTGCTCACATGATAAATGCATTTGAACTCAACAATAATAACAATACACATTCAATTGCTTACGCAGATGATAGAATAATTTATATTTCTGGAAAAGATGGGTTTGAGATTGCAAATAAATTAAATCCACTAATAAATAAAGTAAATAATATGTACTCCACTTGGAATTTAAAAGTTAATCCTTTAAAAAGTGAAACGATATTGTTTAGAAATACCACCCAAAACATCTCTAAAAAGAAAATAGAAAGTATCAAGAATTTTGAAATTAAAATTAAAGATCCCATTACTAAAATAGAAGAAATAATCCCCAACAAGCCTATGGTAAAATACCTAGGTATTTATATTGACCAGCATGTTCGCTGCTTCAAACATTTTGATACTCAGATGGATAAAGCAAGACAGAGATATAAATCCCTAGGTTTCTTATTCCACAATAAACATATTAATAAAAGGGCAAGAGTAATATGTTATTTACTTTTAATCAGACCCCTTCTAACATATGGTGCAGAAATTCTCTGCAATTTAGGTGCTTACCAGACAGAAAAAATCAGAGTCTTTGAAAGAAATTACCTAAGGGCATGTCTTTTTATATATAGATCCGCTCACAGTGATTATCAACATCAGAACAAAAGTCTTTATGATAAAGCACAAATCGCTCGGATTGATAATTTCATTCTGCGTTTAGCCAGAAATTATTATAATAAATTAAAAAACATAGATAATGAGACGATTAATTCATTCACTGAGTTCCCAGAGCATGAAGCAATTGGTTGTGCAAGGTGTGGCTCAATCAAGCTTCAATACTTCACAACGTATGACAAAAAAGGTTTATTCCAAGATGATAATAATATTCCAATTTTATATCACATTAGTAGGGTAACAAGACCAATAGCTGGACACCCCCCAATAGATGGACGATTTCCACTCTCATTTCTATAATTGAATGGAAACTGTACTTTTCATTTTTATTTCCAATAATAATATTAATGCAGAATTATAAAATGATGATTTCATTTCGATTAATGATCATTTTCTATGACAAATCATTAATTCCCGCCATCCATCAATTGGGGATCCGAGCACTCTTAACCGTCCAGCTATTGGTCATTTCACCCTAGACATAAAAACTTAGAGAGCCCTTTTAAATATTCTAGAGTAATCCCCGATATCAATCTCAACGACTTTTACAGAGTTAATAAACAGTTTTGGTGGCTGGATATTGACGACAAGCATATGAGAGAAGTAAAAATTAGAGAGGAAATATTTAACCAACTAAATAATTCGAATAGTATTAGAAGATGCAATAGATTTGCGAGACACAATTTCAGACCTCCATAAAATTTAATGATAAACTGAATAAATATAGTACAAGGTACGTTGAAATTAATATAACACAATAGGTGAACATCATGTCACAATATTGTATTACTTTTTTTTTTTTATTCCTTATAGTCTCTCAAAACTCAAACATATAAATAATGATACAAAATTATATTAGGCAATTTCTTAAAATCGGTAGCCGGTCAAAATATTACGATTAAAAACATTACGCCAAAATATTACGGTTAATATTATTATAATCGATAATTTTACAGTAAATATTATTATAATCGATAATATTACGATAAATATTATTACAATTGATAATCTCACAGTAAATATTTTCACGATTCAAAGTGATACAAAAAATGTCATGATAGGCAAAAAATGTCATGCCATTCGTAATATGTATACGTTTGGGGGGGCCGCCGGGGGGGGGGCTGGGGGGCCGCCAGGGGGGGGGGGGCGGGGGGGGGGACAACACACATTTTGATGATAAGCTGCACCCGTCGTTATGGTCCCGGGGTTAGGGGTAAGGTAAATTACGTACACATAAAAATGCCCAGAGTCATCAAAGTGATCGGACTATAAATATATGTATTTACGTGGAATTGCTCATAGTATTAGCCGTTTTTACTCCATTTGTCCATAATGCTGAGAGATGATTGGGAAGTTAGTGAACAATTGTAAAACATCGATGTAAGAAGGATATGAAAATAAAGAAATAATAATGTGCTTTTGTAAAATTGAAAACAATGAATAAAAATAATATTTTCAGTAATATTTCAGATCGTAATAATAAATATTATAATATTTTTGACCGTAATAATATTTACCGTAATATTTTGGCATAACATTTTTTACCGTAATATTTTTGACCGTAATATTATTAATTAGTAATATTTTGACCTGTAATCCTTAAAATCATAATAAAATTAAGATGTATCTTAATTTACCCTTGGGTATACCCAATATAAAACAAATTGATAACTGTTCCGTCCCAAACGGAATATTCATTTTATTCCTAAAAATATTCTTCAATAATTGAGGACATCATTTGAATTGATTAATTTATAGAAATTTTATGAGTCTATCACCCTAAAATTTACTTTCATATATAAATTGTAACATTTGAGTATTTCCCGGGTTTAGCTTGAAAGCAGAAATATAGTTTATCCCTCAATCCACTGTGAAACTACCGTAGACAGTTGAAAACGCCCCTGTAATGAGGCCCATATACCTGAAAACAACCCTGAGGACGTGTCATAGCAGCACATTAGAAGAAAAACTAACAGTACTCGTCCAAGCGGTCAGTCGGGGTACATCAAATACTCATTCAGACCAATATTTGGAATAAATCTTTTCCCTGTGAAATACTCAAGTGAATCGAATCAGGCTTCCTCAAATTATAGTCCACATGAAGACATTTTAACTAAGAATTTAATATATAACAGAATCAAAATGACAAATCAAAGAGTTATAAATCATCAAAACAAACTCATAAGATAAACTCAATTGTAAATCACATATTTAAAATAAAAAATAAAAAATCATCAATAACACACTTTTCTATCTAAATAAAAAAAAAAAAGAAATAAAAAAAATAAAAGTCGTAAGTCACCTGAGTGAGCTTAATTGTTAGCTCAGGAGTATCGCACAGTCGGTACAAAACAATAACAATAATGAGTAATTGGTCAAACAATTAAAATAAAAATTTCAACTGTTAGGGATTATTTCCCTTTTTCTTATTCAAATCGCACATAATTAAAAGTCCATTTTTTTTGCAAATCAGCAAGTTGCTCTTTTTTTTTTAGGGCTCAAAAATAAATAATGTTAGCACATAAAACTGCTCGAAACCTAATCACATTGTCATCATAGAGATTAATAACCAAGAAAATGTATTAATACAAAATTACTTCTCTTGAAAATATTGTTTAAAACTCGAGCGCCAGTCATGGCCAAAGTTTATATTAAATTAAATCATATCCAATAATTTTTTTCATAACCAGTTTTTAATATTGTAAATACCAGTAAATAATGACGTACTTAAATAAAAACCATGTTGAGAAAAAAAAAAGCGAGGAGTATGAGGAGTGGGGCAGACGACCAGTGCTCTCTCCGTTACTCGCTCCCTCCACCTGAACCCATTCCCCCCTCAGCGTTTCACTATTTTTGTGACCTATGGCGCGCCTAGTTGTCAACTTACCCCTAAAGAAGTTTCACTTCAAAATCTGCGCAAATGACTGAAAATTTTTGTATAACCTCACCCAGCCCTTTCATATGACCTCAAGTGTGTGAACTTTATCGATATACCTCTTCAAATATCTCCAGTAACCCCCATGAAAGAGGAATAGATTCCGCGAGATGAGTGGACCATGATCTCACAATGTGTATATACACAACTGAGAATCCTTCGACAAGTTCTGTTTGAGAACATTGCTGGAAGCGTTACCTCGACCTCAAGGGGTACCCTATCGACTTTTGTCAGGCTCCAAATACCATTTTCAATGCAACACAAACGAAAAGTGGGTACAAATATCATACGATAGAGTCAAACTTCAAAGAATCTGTGCAATTGTTCTCTTTTCTTTCATATCCTATTTTTTGAAATATTGACAACTCATCAATGAAATATGAATAAATTATCATAATTTTGAAAAAAAAAAAAAAAATCCTCTCTTTCCCCCACTTCACTTTATTTACATTCAACCCTTTTTTGTAGCCTTAATGAATGACCTCTGTGCCCTCATCCTGAATAGGTCACTGGTTTTGGTGGGCGTTCAAACGTGACTCTACCGATGTCCACATAAATATAAAGCCAGAACCCACTCGTTTTTGTTCATTCCAATGAGTTTACAAAGCATGGTCAATATACTGGGTACCCTCTATCAGTAATTATAATCAGCTTTTGGGGGAGATTGATAGGGTGTATATGCAGATTATTGAGATTGAGAAGAAAAAAGAAATTCTTAACTTTTTATGAAAATAAATCATAAAAATCATCCCACTAATATTCCCCTGAGACCAATAATTCAAGTCATTCCATTTCTTTAATTACCCCGGGCCAATTTATCACAGCAACTCGTTGTTTTCAGTCGAGTCGAGAAATGATATACGTAATGCCAGCCATGAGTATAATCCTGGGGTTAATGAACGAGAGACGTGTTCATTGAGACTGTCAGTGGTATTTCATTCCCAACTTCTTTTTTATCCCAACACTTTTCACTGTACGAATGATGAATGTGCAGAAATAGGAAGAATCCTATAACGAGCTATTTCCATTTCAAAATATTATTATAAAAATAATTTGAATTTCTTCAGTAAACTCAATATATTTTTTTTTCCACCCCTCCAATTCAATGTCTCCCCATATATTCAGTGTAGACTAATCAAATTTTCCACGAAGCAAACTTTAACTAACGAGACTATTATACCTCGCTGCAGTTACCATCTATTTGCCTCTCCAGTTGGTGCCATCACACCTATCTCCATTCCCCATCGATCTGCCCCTATATTACATTTTGTTTCGTAACCCATACTGATTCCCAAGTGCTCGAGTATTATTGGATAAAAGTATAATCATGAATTTTCATTTTGATTGAATACATTACGTATTAATTTATGCTAATGTTATGAATTACTTGAGAGAACAGTGGAAATGCTTTCAAGGGAATGAGTGGAGATGGTTGTTAATGTTTTACCTGATCTGACCTGAAGTATTGAAAACTAAAATGTCTATTGATCGTCCCAAATTTCATATTATAAATGTTCCTTCTGTAATGGATTACACATTCACGAATTGAGAAAAAAAAAAACTGGTATTAAAGCATCCTCATCACCTGGATGATAATTTAATGGTACAGCCACGACTGGCGACGGCATTTCCATTGATATGCTAACGGGTATACACGAACACGCGAGAATACGTTGTTTGAAATTCAAGTGATCTATGGCAAACGACTCTAGAGGGAGAGACAATCACTGATCCATATGGATAAACTAATTTAGCCCAGGATGGGGTGTTATATTGGTAGACTTCTCTATTGATTTCTTGTCTGATATACCTTCTTCATGCAATCACTTCAATGGAGATTCGTCACTCTCTAAAGAATTGAGATTATTTTTTTTGCTAGGGAGATGTATAAATTCATGAGATCTGCATCATAAGGGGGTTTCCTCTCCTTCAAATAATCCGACCAATTGCTCATCATATCCAAGAAATTTACCAATTTATTATAAAACCAATGCACCGAGGGCAATAATTCAATGTCGAATATCTTCAACGTTTCCATATGAAAATCGACCCGACCCCATATTTTCCCCATTTTCTCCTCCTCCATTTACCCTTTTCCCTCCACCAATTTTCCTCATGACGTTATTTCCAGACAGAAACATGTTTTCCACTGCGAGTTACATATCTTAAGTATGTTTACATGCAGATACTGACACTGTATACAATATTAACGGTTTATGTGAGGCTACATGACCGCAGCCACAGCCGCAGTGATGTAGAATTATGCAAAACGTGTCTGGAAGAGTCGTATACTGACGGGCCGAATTCTGTAAGGAGACGGTAAGAAAAACTGATGGAAAAAAAGGAAAAAAAACTAGCCAACGAGGTAGAGGAAAACGTGACTACGAAAAAAACTACCGCTAACGAGTTACATCCAACGTCACATGTGTATGTGTCAACGTGATTTGGGTGCATAAAATAGAAAATACACAATGTGCCACAACAAACCCTTTTACCCTGAGTTTCGATTATGATCCAGCATAAAAACCACTTTGTGACTAAACCTACCATAAATTCAATTTCAGAACATCTTTATAGAGTTGAGTGAATCCAATTTTCCGTTTTTTTTTTAGAGGGAAAATATTTTCCTTTTGAAGTGGTTAAAAATTATTGAATGGGTGCTATCATTGGTTGATTAATAGCTTTGGTCGTTTTTTTTTTTTGGGCTTTTCAGTGACGAATTGATTTCTGGTGAGCAAAGCACGATTTTTGATGGTATACGAGAGAAGGGAAAAAATAGGGAGAGGGAGAGGAAGCGAGTTAGAGCAGCTGGTGCAGCATTTCCGGTGTCGCTGGGCGCGGTCGTAACACACCCGGACATGCCCGCGTGAGTTCGTGCGCTCTCGGTTTGAGTCTCTCTCAGTTGGTCTCGCTTGCGCCAGCCTCTCCCACAGTCAGTATTCAGGAGAAAGGACCGTAATGCCTGATAAGGGATGGACGCCCACATAAAGTCTATTCCTACCGTTTCACAAACGTCTCTTATACAAACCCCAGTGACCAACGCCGACATTTTGTGGATGAATAAAAAAGAGTGAAAAGTGAGATGGAGAAATATTGAAAAAAATGGGTCAGCAGTAGTTTTTTTTCTTTTTTTCAATAGACAAAATAAAAATTTTTATCTCATATTTATTGGACTAAACGATCGAGTAAATTAATTCATCCACTTGAGAATATTTTTACCCTTAAAAAAGTCTCCGTTAACTCGTAATTACCTCCATCGAACGTTCTCCAACGAGAAAAACGAAAAAGAAGAATTATAAAATCCATGAAACGTGAACAAGAGTACTCTGCGTTGAT
>JAOZGT010000044.1:0-17764 GCA_035578325.1 Coelinius sp. EB29 | reverse complement strand
ATCAACGCAGAGTACTTCATGTGTACGTGTAAACTATTGCTATCTCTCTTTCTCTATTCTACATATCTCGATTCACCTCCAATACCTCTTCGAAGCTCTCTCGCATTGGACAAAAAACTCAAGGTACTATTCTATCCTTTCTTTTCACTGGCGGAATGGAAATCAGGTTTTGGATCTCTTCAAAATGAGATTTCTTAAGAAAAAATAGATACGTTTGGGTGAAGCAACACTCTCTGGGTTCCAATTCTTTTTATGTTCCAACAATTTGAAAGTAATTGTGAATTTGGTTCTTGTCGGATATTTCGATGGCTTTACAATTGTCGATGGTTGGAAAAATGAAGTGATATATAAGTTTTAGAGTCGATCTCGATGCGAAAGTTCCATGCGATTCAATTAATTTTTTGGACCTGAATGTATCTGGCGAGATGTTATACAAATTTCCTGTCATTTTAGAGTTCTCTATAATTACTGATAATGGAGATAATAAACTCTTTTGAATCACTAATATCCTCAAGTTGAGATTATTGCTGTTGATTAAACGTTCAGTTTTTCACTTCGTTCATAATCAAATTTGATGAAAAAGTAACGAATTAACCAAAAATCATTCCACATTAAGGTTGAATTGATGACAGAACTACGGTAACTCCATCGCTTAATCTGAGTCGCAAAGAAGAAATGTTAGCCTTGATCAATTTTCATTTCGAAGTCCCACCAACTAACAACAGCCGCAAATGGTAATGGACCTATCTCCACTCGAGATAAACTCCTCAGCCCATCGATTCATCTACCTCCCAAAAAAAAAATATCGATAATTTCAAAAGCGATTAAGTGCTAAAATACAAAAAAAAGACTTTATTCAAAGAACCGAGACATCTAATATATTGAGAAGGAATTCCCACCTATCCAAAATCCATTCCATCCATCAATTCCATCGTCCTACCCTAAAAATGTAGAACGCAAATACCCTCCACCCAATTCCAAAAACTGTTGAATTTATTTGTTGCATGTAAACGATTAGATTCAACAATTGGGCTCCTAAATATATACCTACCGAAGTGGAGAGGGAGAGAAAGAGAGGGAGAGAGAGATTGCGGAGAGGGGGGGGGGGGAGAAAGAGAGAAAGGTAGGAAGGAGGAAGGAAGGAGGAGGGATTCTAAAAAGAAAAGGAGGTAGCATCCGGTTTCCGTGGAAGCGTAGCCGGTGATTGATAATGATTTGGTAGATAGCGATCGAACGAGAGCTTACACAGTCTCCGCTGTACCATAGTCTCCTATACATACGGTCCCCTTCCTTGCTTCTGCTCCATCAACCCCCCATCTGTTTCAACCCGATCTCGTCTTCTCTTCATTGCCCTGTGATGCCTGGAAAACTATAAAAACTACCTTGAGCCGAGTTCCTCCGATCAATTTGCACTCTAGGTTATATCTCGAGTGAAATCACTGTTATCCACTATGGAAATTGTATACTGTAAATTATCTACATTCAATTTGTACAGCAGCCCCTCATAATATGTATGGAATAATAATTTTTTTCGTTGTAGTTGTGTTTGTAAGATATTATAATTGACTTAATCATAATTTTCGCAGATCAAGGCGCATCGCAATGTGCCATTGATTTCGTTTCCATATGAAAAATCAATAAACTGTAGAGAATTTTAAATATGTGATGATTTTCTCAATTTTCCTTGTTCGATAATTTAAACGAGATTGACGTTTTCAATTGGGTATAGGGGACATTCTACGCCAACTCAGCGACCCTTGTTTTTTTGTCTGCAAAAAAATAATCAACATGCGTGTTTCAAACTATATACCTTATCAGTTCCACTATTGACGTTTGCTGAGATAATAATTTCCGAACTTTGAATTTGTGAAAAATCAAACTCCCCAACGGTGTAACTGATTCGAACGATCAAAAAATGAATTTTTAAATTCTTCCTCACACTCTAAGAGGAGAATTATTGCAAAATCCTGAGATAGCTTGGATACAGATTTTTGATGAAAATTTTCATTTTTTTTATTTTTTATTTTCTTCTAGAGGGCCTGTGACATTCGATCAATTTTTTTTGCAGACAACAGACATCAATATACAATGATTGAAAAACAAATACGAGGGAAGAGACAATGAGCGGGTAAGGAAAATTTTCTTTTATCAAATTTCATTTTTTCTCGATCTTTCAGACCAGCTGTATGGTTTTCAGCAAGAAAAGTAACTATCCATCAATTTTTTTGTTTTTCAAATGAAAAGGAACCATTCGCATTGTTATAAATAATCTCCGCAGTGACCGCATCTGGTTTTGACCAGGAGAAAAATGTCAAAAACCAACTTTCCATTCTCGTAATAATACAATACAATATAGCACAATGCAATGCAATGCAATTCAATGTAATGCAATGGAATACAATATAATGCAATACAGTATAATACAATACAATACAATAATATACAATATCTTCACTAGACTAGGAAATAATACTCTCTCTTCACTAAAAATTCCTCAATTAGTAACGATCCATTTTCCATACCTCGAAAAATGTTTTTTACATGACTCCCGTTGTTTAATCTTTCGGAAAACTTCTTCATTGAGTGAAGAAGAATATTGTTCCATTAACAATTACTCCTTCTGTCTTTGAATAAAATAATGATTCTTTTGAATTACAGTAAATGCTTTAGCCCTATGAAATCTGTCCTTTAATTCTGCTTTGATACATTTATTTTTTTTTAATGAAAATAAAGAATATTAATTCCGTAGAAATTGCCTCTCGATCATCGAAACAAAGTATCCACCGTAAGGATGGGTTCGTCACCACGAACGATCTGTAAGCTTTCACGTTTCGTTTCTCTCTTGAAAACCGTCCCTACTCCATCACAAGCGTTTTTACTATGTGTGGTTGAATGAAAATGGAACTCTGCGTCTATGCTAAAATTATTTTTACGATTCTAATAGAGATCAGCTATTTGTAAATGATTTTTGTAATGTTGTGCGGCTTCGTCGGGGACATAAATGATTTTCCCCACTTCTTTACAGCTGTCTTCCACTTGCTGTATTGGATAGCTCTTTCTTCATGATAGTAATAAACTACTGGATAAATTGTACACTTGTCATTATTGTCGAGGAAACACTGAGTAGCATCCCGAATGGAAAAATTTATATTTTCAAATATATCTAACGATATATCCACAGAACAACTAAATGATGAATATATATTGAATGTATCTTGATGTATGTGCAATCTTTCCAGAAAACAAAAAAAACTTTTTGTGAAAAACTCTCGCCAAGAACGGGTGCAAGCGTTGTACTATTAGAATGAAAAAGGTTGTTTGATTCAAATAAATTTTATTTCATTCAGGAAAATCATTTTCCTGGCAGTCCTCGTGAAAACATCTTTGGAACCTCATCAGGTGAGACTCATCGGGTCATGGTGAGACAGATTCCATGCATTCCCGATCAGGTGACTGTGTGATGTTCCACGTGGGAACCCGATGAGATCACCTCATGATGACCCGACGTCCACAGCGGACATGTCCTACAGGGACTCTACTCCGACCCAACAAAATTTACTACTCGGGATGCATGATAGATATATACATGATATATTATGCATAATATATATAATGTATAATATTTATATATACATAGATATAAACAGGGTGTCCCATTTGAAAAGATGCACTCGAATGTCTTCCAGGACTGAACATTGAAGATTCTTTGTACTGTACTCCGTGGTACTCTTAAATCTCATTCAATCTCTCTCAAACTGATGTGAGGATTCATGTGAATCATAGCTAATATGGCAATAGCTTGGGGATCATTAGGATTAATACCATGTTGTTGTGGTTGTTGTTGTCGTCGTTGTTATCGTCGAAGAATTCTCTCTCTTCTACAACTCCTTTCGATCCTCCGAATAACTGAATCAGTGGGATAATGTAGGCGATTATAGAACCACTCTCGATATGTTCGAGCCGCGGCTCGATACACTTCTCTACACTCTCCTAAAACAAGGAAAATGTCGACAATTTCGCTGGCTGAATACATTGTGATACTAACTCGATTCTGGTCTAATTGGCACTGATTAGAAGAAGAGAATCCTCGACGTAGTGGGAAAATTTTTTAACTTCCCGGAGAAGAAGTTATTGTAATGCCCCCGAAAATGAAAAATCGATTTTTCATCATATATCCACGTTTCAAGGTCTTTCGAATGTTTTTCGGCTATTTTGAACAAAATGTCTGTCTGTGTGTATGTGTGTGTGTTTTACTAGGTATGTATGTGGCCAAAATTATGGTCAATGATTTCTCGTGAACGAATGGTCCGATTTGACTTTTTTTTTTTTAATCAATACGTCTTCAGGTAACTTAGATCTGATTAGATTATGGCTGGAATTGATCCAGTAGTTTTCGAGTTTTTGCAAAAAAACAGTTGTTGAGAAAATTACTTGTTTTTTTTTTTTTTTTACTGTATATATGGGGTGATGAGAACCGGGAAGTTTTAGTTGTGAACCTCAATGGTTCGCTCCGACTTGAATGCACCCAAATGCGGGAGCGAGTTTGCGAGCGACCAACAATACTCCGTAGACCGGCCGCACCCCTAGTTGTTTATTGTCTATATTTGGTAAGTCCGATCGGTAAACAGATTAACGAAACGATTATACCAAAGCGCGTCAAGGATTTTCGAATCTTCAATTTGACCACAGAACTCGTTATTATGATATTTTTCGAGTGAAATTCAAGATAATCACATGAGTGATAAGATATTTGAAAACAACTCATCAAGACAAACAACTTTAATTAAGGTAAAAAAATTCGGTTGCCATTTTAAAAAAAGCACTCTGCGCTTGCAGCTTGCAAGCATGAGCTTGAAAGCTCAAAATAATGAATGCATCGGATGTCCCCCTCGAAACCCTACAATTTTTCTATCAAACATTTGGTTGTTATTTGACCGTCCTGCGAGATATTCGGGTGCATCTTTTCAAATTGGACACCCTGTATATTGAAATATATCTGAGATGTTTATCATTTATATTCATCGTTATATGCAACATATATTTTTGATACATACTCGGCTGTATTGACGACAAGGTCAATGGCATCTAATATAGAACGCCCTTTTCGGAAGCCATATGAGTTGTTGGTAGGTAGCGGTTCAACTGCTGCTTACTCCTCCTGTGAACGATGTTTGACGATTTTGCCAGCTGTATTCAATATGCAGAGCGGACGGTAGGATGATTTACTTTAGGAAGAAGTACCAGTCTCTGTTGTTTCCACTTCAGGAGAAAAGTACCCTCTTCAAGGCATGTGTTGTAAACTTCCAGTAACAGCGCTGGTGCTGTTTTGATAGCTGTCTTCAATGCGATGTTTGGAATTCCCACCAGACCAGGAACTTTTGTATTCCCCACTCTATTGCAAGCTTCCATCAGCTGATCCTCTGTGATCGGTAGAATTTTCCCTATTTCGTAGTGCTTTGTCGCATGGTGAAGTTCTATTTGTTGGGGAAATAGTACTGTCACAGGCTTCTCTAGTTTAGAGCATGTTGGCAGGCTTCTGTGATTCCCCTCATCATATCTTCTGCTTTCTCTCCAGCACTTCCGCGGCTGGTTGGGTGATGATCTAGGACTACCGTTAACGCATTAGGATCAAAAGCGCTTACTTCTTAACCTATTGAATTGGTTTCCTTATGTGCTCCTCTAGTTTTCAAGCCGGTAATTACTTCCTATAGCATCGCACAGTGGTCAATAAATACCCAGTACCTCTCATGAGCTATTCCCCTTGACCAGGCTGCTGCTGGCGAAGGTGAGATTCACAATGGACCTTGCCTCTCCTGCGATAAACGTTAGTTTGTCATCACTGTTGAGCAAGACCACCTCCAGTGTGGACATGGCCACCAGTAGTGCTCCTTTTCGCGCATTGGCCTCTTGGCTGCCTCAGTCAAATGCCCAGGAATTGAAAGCCCCGGCGATTGCTATGGGATCGCCGCTTTACATCCTTGGTCAGTCGATCTAAGAAGTTCTTGAGCTCATTAAGTGAGAGGTTGAGTGAAGGCATAGCAGCTGTAAAAATGAATTTCGTCTAGCTTCGCTACCACAAAACCGGCCTCTTTACCATTGACAATGCTGTGGAATGGGTACAGTGCTGCTTGTTAGATATGCTGCCCACTGTTATCCTTCTTATCTTCCCTCTCCTTTGCGTTATCTATCTTTTGTTTGTTCACAATTGTCTTCATACTGTTCCCACAAGTACTGTGGTGAGATGATCCGTTTGAATCATCCCACCCATCTCCATTTTCTCTACTATCCAAAAGAGGCGTCGAGGTGTTACAGCAAGGGTTTCATCGTCAGTGCTTGCGAGAGATTCGGTCTCTTACTCGTCAAATAGTATAGCAAACGGTCGACCGTATTAATTCATTTGGTTAATCATTAATACCCGAATAGCTTGAGCACTCTATGAATGTACTCGCTGTATAAATCTTCATCGCCTCCCATGAGCAATTGCCCTTAACAAAACTCCTACTGACAAAGGTGAGATACACAGCGGAACTATCTCTCCTCTGATAAACATTGGTTTATCACCACTGTTGAGCAAGACCGCGTCCAGTGTGGACATGGCTTTCAGTAGTGCTTCTCCTCGTGCATTAGCCTCTGTGCTGCCCTAGACACCTGCTCAGGAATTGAAGTCCCCACTAATTGCCATGGGAGAGTGCTGTTTCATATCCTCGGTCAGTCAATCCAAGAAGTCCTTGAACTTATCGAGTTAGAGGCTGGGTCGGGCATTGCAGCTATAGAAATAGATTCCGTCTAGCTTCTCTACCACAAATCTGGCCTCTTCGTCATTGACGTGGGACCAGACAACGGTTTTGGCGATACTATACGTTTCCCAGGGTTGCGTGATGAGGTGTCTATGTGGTTCAGAGATTAGTACAAAATCCCACTCCAGTTCGCGCACGGTCTGCATAAGCAGATCGTGCGCAACCTCGTTATCTTCATACTCGTTCCGGTCTCACCTTCTGGGGTGCCTCTTTATAAGTTGGATATCTGCTGCTATCAACAATGCGGGCATAGTTCTCCGTAGTGTCTTTCTCGACGTACAAGGTACATTGAGCATCCGTTTTGCAGTCGGCAACTTTCTGGCCATCCTCTCCGCACTTTGTACTGAGATTGGACAGGTCCACTTTACTTTCGTACTTAGTGGCGGGATGTCCGTAGTGCCAATACTTGAAACACTCGGTTGGTTTCTCCACTGTTCTTATTCGGCCGTTGACCCAGCCCATCCTGATCTCGCCATGATCGCCCAGTACGTTCTTCACCATCGATACTGCCAGTGTCATCGAGGCAATCTGCGTCCCCCTAGCTTGTTATAATACCGTGAATATTTCATTTCCTGAATAACTTTGAGAAAAATATTCGAAAATTTAATTGAAAACGGAAGTTCATTGGGAAGTTATTGGTTTGACCCGTGAAGGATCATACACCTAACACACTCCTCGTTTTCCACTCGATTCGGCTATGAAAGATATTTCCGAATCGAGCATAATTCGATATATATGGGTCAAACGGTCTGAAGTGGGAGCTGGAAGGTCAATTCAAGAGTCGACGATCTGAGGAGGGTCTGGAAGATGGATTCAAAGGTCAATCGGTCTAGAGTGGAGATTCGACGATTAATTCAAGGGGCAAACTGTATGAGCTGGATAGTAAAAGTTCGATTCAAAGGTCAAACGGTCTTGAGTGAAGGGTGGAAGGTGGATTCAACGGTCAAGCGGTCTGGAATGGTGAAGTATGTAATAGCCTGATACACCAATAGTAACTATTTTTTTGCAAACAAAAAAAACTAGGGTGGCGAGTTGACATGAAATGTTGGGAAGATGGGGGAACTCATCGTAAATTATCGAATAGAAACATTAGTACTGTTCTTCACAAGTTCTGAATGAAATTGCCCGGTCTTTCCAATGAAATGAACTAGAATCTTCTGTCTCGTCAAGTTTACAAATCAGGGAAATTGTTTTTAAATTGAGAACAACATTTTCAAGCAGACAAAAATTCATATCATATTTCCCCTCACAGGAGAATATAAATCTATATGTGATACATGGTGAAGGGAATCTGCGATGGAATTTTATAGCCATTTAAATGTTTAAGTGATTTTTTTATTTGCAAAAAAGTAGAGTATAATCTCTTGGGGGTCAGAGGAGAGACCAGTGCACCCCATACAAAGCGATAACGCCCCTGAGGCCTGAGTTTACCACCGACAGGCGAAAAACCATGGCAGGAGAAATCATTATCCGTGGTGGGCAACTCTGGGCACAGTTATCGGTAACTGCCGATCTCTCTCCGATGTGGGTGTCCGAATGGCTTCGAGACCCCATGAGTTGTCTGAAATAAAAAGAAAAGAAGAAGAGAGAGGGCGAGGAGGAAGGAGCATAGAAAGTTGTTGGTAAGAATAAAAGAGTCACCCCGCAGAGCGATTCCGCCCCCGCATACGTACAGTGACCGACTAGACACTTCCTCAGACACCCTTTCAATTTCCTATGTGTCTGATAATCATCTCCACACTAGACATTTTTTTCGACGACGGTCTCAGTCGAGTCAATTCTCAGCTGGGGAGGAGCCCCGTGTGACAGCGATTTTAGATCTTTAGGGTGTGGGTCCTGGGAATAAACTTTATATTTACGTTTGACCGGAACTAATCTCAACACCTTTGGCAATCTCAGTTGAACGTCATCTGATAGTAATCGTTGAATATTCAAGTGTTTTGAAGAAGTAATTGGAAATGATAATACGCTGACAGAGAACAAGTTGAAGGTATAGAAACATTATAAAGACGTCTATAATAATGATTCCAAATCAATTATGTACACCCACCGAGACAGATGATTAGATTCAATAGGAGGAAGAAACTGAATATAGACATTGGAAGCATTGATAAAAATAACACCGAAACGAGCAGCGAAAGTTGACTGTTGAATGTTCGGAAGATGGATTTGGTCATTCCAACACAGTTTTCTTCTCTTTCATATACTGTTATCGAATATTGCTAGGAATTAATATAAAATTTCGGTAATATCTCTGTCTTTGGATTTCAATGTTATGTTCAACCATTGACTTTTTCGTCACATTGTAGGCTTCAGGCCGGGATTCGATCGGAAATATCAGGCAGCCAGTTAGTAAGGTTTTTCTACACGCACGTGTGGAAATTACACCACTCCAACCCAACTCAACGTGTTAACGGTTATGGGGTACGTGAGTGCGAGTTAGATGCGGCAACCGAGATTCGTCTGAATCTCCAATTGCATACCTGACTAGAAATTTGATGGGGCCAACTTGATGTCACATCAGGGCCGTTGTTCATCTGTTGTTCATACGATCGTCTTGATCAAGCTGGCCGTAGGTTGAACGTATCAGGACCGGATAAAGCTAGTCCCCGGTTGCCGGATTTGGATTCAAGTTAAGTTCAATCCGGCCAGCTTGATGGGGTAAGTATCAGAGGGCCTATTCTCGAAATATTTCCGTGCGCAGAATCAACTCCATTGACGGAACGGTCATATGATTTCTATACGCAATTCGTCCACGGAGCCACTTCCGTGCACGAAAATATTTCGAGAATAGGCCTCCAGGGCCGTATACGTTTGCCGGACGCAAAAAAAAATCTTTTAAATGGGGGTAGAATGGTATGAGTCGAATTGAGGGTCAAAAATATGAACATAGACATCAGGAATAATATTTGCTCTCTCCTCGAGTCAGATACCATTAGAATAAAAATTATAAGTCCGATAAAGGCCACTAGATCACACCCTTACAAGGGACTTACTTACACGGTTGGCCGGATATTTGAAATGCCATTTTATCTAGTGACGAATCATTAAAAATCAATTTAGGTGGAAATAATATATTCCCCATTGATATCATAATTCTATTTTATTCTTCGATGCTCAACAATCATCGATTCAAAAAAAAATTGAAAAATCAATAATTGATATTTCATAAATGTATAATATGAAAATAATGTATGAAAATGTATATTCATTAGGAATAATTATCTTAAGTGGAAGATACAATAGACTAAAAAAAATGGCACCATCAGTTTAATGAGACATGGAAAGATGTCGTCTCAATATTTCCAGCATAGCAGACCAGGACCCTCGGGAATTATCCAGCGATCATCAATGGTAAGCAACATTAAGCGTGGTCAGTAACTGGATGAGTGACCGAGAGGCATTGGAGACCCCATGGGGACCATTTTTTTTTCATATTCGTATCAATGGAGAACGTAAATATATTATATTAACATATATTTATCGTTCTGCATTGATTAGCTATTAAATTTTCAACGAATATTTAATTAAAAAAAGGCAACCGTAAGGCTGCCAGAGCAGGCCTGGACGACGAAACGCGTTACATTCTTGACCGGCGCCAAATCAGTTGGCTGGATGCGGAACGGACGTACGGAGTCCGGCCAAACACGTCCGGCCCGGATCAGACCCGTATTTAAATTTCTAGTCCGGTATCTACATAACGACTCCATGTATCCTGGTTCATGGAATAAACGCTGATGGCGATTGATTTCTTCATCTGTGCTCATATGTTTTTTACGTATAGCCATTCTTCGATTTCATCGAAAAATTTATCCTCCCACGATTCATTATGCGATCATCAAAAGCAAAATAAATACCCCAAATTATTTAATCTTCAAACGGTCACCATTTAGAGTATGGAAAGCATTCTCGATCAGGGCATACACGTTATTATCTGCAACCAAATCAACCAACGAAAATCCTACAAATTTTCATATAAAACTATTATCATCCCGAGCTCTTCCTGCTTTTTGAAGTTCATTCGAGTATCAATCGTCATCGTCAAATACTGGAGATATAGCTGAAATGTGGTTTCATCTGTTCTCCCAACTCGCAGGGTGATGGTCTCCATCCATTACCTGCTCCTTACTAGTAATGAGCACTGCCCAAGTCTTGTGTTCTGCCAACTTCAGGGTCAATATATCCATCCACTGGTTAACCTTTTCAAAGGTAGTGTCAAAAGCAAAGTTTATCTCGTCGAAATGCTTCGCGATGATCACTAGGGCCGTCATCTGCATATATATGCCACCAGTTTCACTTCTCCTAGAAATACCAGTTTAAGTAGCCCATCGTACATGATGTTCCACAAAAGAGTGCCCAGACTGGGTGTCACCTCTAAATGTCACAAAATAACAATATCATAGAAAAATATCACAAATCGATATATTAATGAAAATAACACAATAGAAAAATACTATAGTTGAAGATTATCATCGATTCAATTATCATGTGAAAATATATCATGGAGAAACCAGTTACCACTTTTACGAGTTGATGTAGTTTGTCGACGATTGTCGACCAACTTGCTACTGTGTTCGATGCATCGCCAAGTTGCTTTGTCTGGGCTATCACTAGCAGATTATACGTTTGCCGATCCAAGTCAATAATTTTTTCACCTTTCTGTGTCCTGAGAGGTCGCTGTGTCCTTAGTTATTGTACCGAGGTATTCTCTCTATACTTTCCCCTCCTTCTTCCAAATATGTAATTAAGTGGGAATTTCAATTTGTGTATTATCCTCAACATCATATCTGTGTCAAAATAAAAATCACAACCGGAAAGCGCTCGTATCATCACAAGACCGATCAAGAGTTAACGCAACCGAATTTAGGAGCTAGTTTGGGAGCCAACGACTCTAATGCGTAGACCAACAGCATTCCCAATATGAACTAATCTATCAAATAATATGTTAAACCATGGGCGATGATATGGTCATCAACTATAGATGTTATGTGGTTGTTAATTTTTTCCAGAGAATGCGATGCTTTATACTATCCTTCAATTCTCATTAACCCAACAATTTGAAGTTGATCCTCCACACATCTCAATGACCGACTATCATTCACCACAAATTAAGATTAAATCAAAATCAAATCAGCTTGAATTTGATAGGTATGTTATATCGATGTTTCTCACACTTAGTTCGGTAGTTAACACGATCGAGGCTAAGTCATCTCATTCATAGACACAGCTCATTAATTTTCGTGTCCTATGCACCTACCCACATGAGAAGCGTCGTAAATATTGAGCTATATTCGCTTTGTCTCACACAATGTCTGCAACCAGTGGGATGCGAATCAAGTCCGCACGCTAGTGTGTCCAGTTAGAAGTCGGATCACTCTAACCAGTCGGTCATTTTAACAGACTGACTATAGGTTATAACTTTGAGCTATATATTTTACAACTGGATTCTCGAAGTTGTCAAAAACTTAACCTAACGATTCAATCAACGAACCTAATTTTAAGGTTGCCCACATTCTTTTCCAACACTCGTTGGTGGTCGTAATTAATTTGAATAGCGTAAATTACGCCATTCTTTGGAAAAAATGAACCGCTATGTTACATCTATGGTTAATGACCACATTACCGTCCAGAGTTTAACATATCAATGAAAAATTACAGAACGGTCGGTAAAGTTGTAAAGTTGATATCAATTGATTTAAATTGAATTATCGTTACCAGGTTGGTGAAGAACAGAATAATTTTTAGAACATATTCGGTTTGTTCAAAAATGAAGTGAATGGTTATGGAAGGGTCAAGAAGTAGCAAACGCACAACTGATCTAGAAAGAAGCCCCCGTCCCCTCCCCACTGCCAACCCTCCAAAGAAATCATTTTTCGGTCTTGGGAAAAACAATATCAGATTATAGTGCTCATACGCAGGATAGACCATATTAAAAATTACAAATATATGTGATAAGTTAGTTCTAATAACGGATAGTAGAATATGATGAATGCAATCCTAGATGATTCAAAAATTAAATGAAAAATAATTCGAAGTAGAAATCGGTATATTTATTCATTTCAAAAAATGTCACCTTCCGCATTGTGAAATATGCGAATTTGTATTTTCCCTCTAACTATGTGCATGTAAAGACAAAAATTTTATTTGAAATTGAATTTCAACTTGTGAATAACTCTAGAACCATCTGTCAGTCCGCAACATTATTTCCTCCACTGCTCGTAATCTATAGCCTCCAAATTTTCTGAAGCCTCCCAATCACTCTGGCATTTTCATGCAAACGCGTTAATAGCGCCTTTCAGCATCCATGCAAGAGAGAAACCCACAAAGAGTTTCTTTCTCATTCGCACACCATGTATGTCACCATAACCTTATAGACGTTACAATAATACCCGTAGGGTACGAATCTATGCTCGAAAAATGAAGTTTGCATGCATATGATTAACGCAGCCGTTTTATGTGACCCGCCTTGCTTCCTTTTTCCATCATCAGATGGTCCCCATGGGTTACCTGGGGATTGAGAAAAGGGCACAGAGACGCATACACATAGATGCTGATGCGTTCCTCAAGGCAACACCAAACGAAGTAACGAGAGCTCCAAAGAATTCGTCGAAATAACAGTGTATGTGCGAAAATTCCCCTTCAAACCCTAGGATTCTCATGTCAATGATACTTGCGATATCCATTTATATAATTGACTGAACAAAAGTGGAGGAAATCATTACCCTAATCATGAATTGGTTTGGAAAAATTGAATATATGAGTGATTAAGTTGAAGATTCTTAATCTGTTGATTCTCTGAGTTGAGATATCCGAGAAATCCTTCCATATTAAGTATGAAAGTATGGAAAGATAAGTATGAAAGGAAGTCAAAATAAAGAAGTGCAAGATATTCAATTTTCCATGATTGATAGAGAATCTAGTGATGCGGCAGAGATATGCGTATATCAAAGGATGCAGTTGAGTCCTTTCGCCAAGACCGGTGCGCAACTGCCCAATATATACGCCAGCCAACTTCCCCCTCCATGACCACCAGAACTGTTTTTGATTTTTTTTCCGTACAAATTCACCATTGCGGCACATTTTGGGTTATACTTTCACTATATAATATTACTATAGGCTATTAATCACAATTTTTACCTTCCCGGGATAGGGGAGTTATTGTAATCACCCCGAAAATCAAAATTTGATTTTTCATCATATGTCCACGTTTCAAGGTCACCACAATCCCCCCCTTAATTCCATCATCCTACCCTAAAAATGTGGAACGCAAATACCCCCCACCCAAATCCAAAACTATTGAAGAAGTGAACTGTTGAAGGGCGCGCGCGCGCGCGCGTGTGTGTGTGTGTGTGTGTGTGTGTGTCCAAAAAATGTCTCCAACGATATCTCGTTAACGGATGATGCGATCAAGGTCATCAATGACGAAATCGAGGCGTCTTCATCTAACTTAGAGCCGACAGGATTTTGGAAAAAATTGTTCCAGTCGTTCCCCAGTTTTTCCAGGAAAACATAAAATGAAAAAAAACATCGTTTTTTCGTTTTTTTTTGTTTGTTTCTTTTTTATTATTGTTATTATTATCATTTTTTCGGGAAGTTTTCTATGTGACCCTAACGGGTCGCACCCAACATGGGAGCGAACTTACGAGGGACCAACAACGCACCCCTAGTTATTCTATTTTTTTAGGCTCAAATAAACGAGATATGCTCAAAGTCAAGAATTCGATATTCGCCTTTTCTTCAATTCTCTGGGTAGAATTTCTCTTGAGGTAGATTTTTTTGGTCACGTTGGCAGCCCAGCCAAACGAACTCAAGAGGAGTGGCACCACTGCGAGATTTGTAAAAGTGCCGCGGAGATAGTCATTCTGTATAGATGTATAATATGGATATTTATATCATTGCAAAAATTGATGAAATCTTCCGAAAAAACAAAGAAACTTTTTGTAAAAAAACTCGCCAAGAACGGGTGCAAGCGTTGCTTTTTTTACAAAAAGTTGTGAAATCGAACAAAAGCTAGGGTGCCAAGCACAAATTATTGCAACTTGAGAATCATGAAGGCAACTCAGAAAACCGAAGGAAAAATCGAAAAAAAAAACCGAACTGAGAAAATTTTTGGTGTGCAAACATTTTATCGCTCGCCCTTGCCACACTCTGACTCGGAGTGATTTGGTGTAAGTGCGACGGAAGTCTGTAACCGGATATGATGTCGAACTGCGCTGCTCTCTCAACGCATTCTCTCGGGCGGCCGGCCGATGTCGCTACTCAGGTAGGAAATGCCGATGCTCCGGAAATGGGCCGAGTCTGGTACAGGCCTGGGTTTGCTAAGCTTTGGTGCTCATGCTTGGTCGAAGGATGGGCCAGGACTCCGGACCAAGGCTTGAGTCTGGCGGGAGGGGCAACCAACTGACCCCTGGCAAGCAGATCTGATGAAGCACTGAACCGAGCACTGGCATACCAGAGTACGGAAACCAAGTTCCAGCCAGCAATGGCCCAGGGCTTGGTCAACGAGCTCCAGCCGATATTACAGGCTTATAAGGGGGGGGGGGGGGTCGGGGGAGAGGAGCATACTTTTAAAGGTGAAATAACAAGGCTAGTTCTAATTAAATAATTATCATCATGTTTGTTGGAATTGGTAATGAGAATTAGATAATAATCTTTTATTATTTTTCTAATTATGCTGATGAATCAATAATCAAATAGCGATTCTGATGATAATAGTATTCATGAAAAAGTTAAAGTCAATGAATAGAGGAAATCTGGATTTCGTAAAACTATGGGGTGGAATTCATATGGACAATTCGAATCACCTCTATAAGAATCGCACGGTGGTCTAGTGATTAGAACATAGGAATAGTAATCGTTAGGTTTAGGTTCCGGGTTCGATCCCAGTATAGGTAGAATATTTTAAGTTAACTAATTAGGCTTGTTCAGGGATGAATGCGTTAAGAGTTGATAGATAAACGATAATTAGTAGTGAAAAAGGATTAAATTTTTTTTTTCATCATTATATGTAATAACAATAAGCAGTTCGGCAGGACTCGTGGCGCGGCAAGCCTTTTTTTTTAATTCAGTGAGCTATCGAATATAATATGCCCATGAGTGATATCTAATCACTCCGGATTTGACGGTTCATATCGGATTAATTTAATTAAACAAAAATTGATTGACTCTGGGCATCTACCGGGAACAACCCTTGGCCATGGTCTGCAGCCAAGCCTAGCCCACTGTAATCATCCTAGGGTTCAACCGTACCATGTTAAGGTACTTCCACAGTATCTATAGCTGGTGAAAATTTCGGAATAGTTTAATGACACCAAATTTTGATCATATATTGTTGGATACGTTGGATAACAAATCCCAAAATTTCAAGGTTTTGGACCGGACCATTTTTGAGATATGTGTCGTCAAAAATGGGAAAAACACAAAATTTCAATTTTTGATGACGCATATCTCAAAAATGGTCTTGTCCAAGACCTTGAAATTTTGGGATTCGTTTGTCAACATATCCAACAATATATGATCAAAATTTGGTGTCATTGAACTATTCCGAAATTTTCACCAGCTATAGATACTGTGGAAGTACCTTAAATGAAATCGCTCATCATGCAGCGTTGCCACAACTCGCTCAACGCGCCTGAGTGTTGTAGAGTGAATTCGGCAACGTTTTGCCTCAAATAACACAGCCGGCGAATCGCTCAGAAGGCAACAAAAGTCTTTAGGTCGCAAAGCGCGACCAATCTAGGGTTAAGCATCATTCACTCGGGTCAGTACATGGATAAGTGACCATAACGGAGAGGAGTGGGCATTCGAGACACGCAAATCAACCCCTTTTTTTTAAATCAAAAATATCTGAAAATCTCAGTGATTTGATGCGTCTTATTTTTGTAAATCAAAAAGCGTTTTTCAATTTATTATTAACAAATTTTAATACCAATAGAAGGAATGAAATAGGATTTGGCAGGTCTTCAGAGTGAGTCCTAAAGAAGCCTGAATAGTTACTAAATCAGACATAACTAGTATAGAAAAGGATAATCGACGTCGAGGATCCAATACAAAACTAGATCTTCCACAGACTTTTTCATTCTGTAGAATTCTGGAAAATCCTAGAAAGTCCGGTCGTCTCTAGGACTGTTCAGACCAGAATATTCGACTCGGATAGACACACATACGCACACACGCACTCACACAGTCATACATACATATATGCATACATACATACACACATACATCATCTTGAAAATGATAAAAGGTGTTATAGAGACCTTGAAACTTGGAGATATAATGGAAAATCGATTGCCAGGTAATTGCGATAAATTCCGTCGCCCGTTACAAAATTCGGAAATGAATACCGTGCGATTGTACCTATAAGTTGAATAGAAGAGAAGAGCCCTTGAATACCTCCCAGACTTGGGAGTCCATGTTGATCAGACCTTGTCAATAAAAGAAATCGATAAATCAAATCAACGGAATGTTCTGGAGAAATCCGGTGTAAAGATCACAATAAAGAGACGACTGTCCATCCTCATATGCATTCCCGGATTCCTATTAAATCCAGAATGGAGATATTTACCAGCCATAAAAAGCCAATTTGGAGTCAATATTATCACTTAAGTACTAGAGAAATCTCCGTCAAGATATTGTAATCAGTGACAAGACCCTTCGTTATTATTCTAATAACCAAAATTCCAGTCGAATTAAGGGAAAGCCGCTTGGTTTATCTGAAAAATATCCAATTAGTAGATGTACTTTCTATAACTGTCTCACGATAAAATAGACAAGTTCGGCTGAATCACGAGTAAATGGGTCCCCCAATGTCTAAATCCAAGAATTATGATTTCCAAGGCTTGAAAAGAAGAAAGTCTATGTTTTGTATATCATTCGGTGCCGTTCCTTTGTATCGTGCAACGAAAAGATGAGAAAAGAAATGATACAAAATTACAGTTGAAGCCCAAGTAGTACTCTGCGTTGAT
>JAOZGT010000043.1:0-17932 GCA_035578325.1 Coelinius sp. EB29 | reverse complement strand
TTTCAACAAAAGAGGTAATAATTAGATTTAGTTTGTCATTTTCGACTATGAGCCTCTGTACTTCATCGAAAATAGGAAAATAATTCGTAACTAGTGGCTGATTTTCAGTAATGGACGAATGGAGCTTTTTGAGATTACAAGTTCTCCGAGAATTGTCACGTTTCCGAACTTTCGTCTTTGTATTATCAATCCTATCAGGACAATTCGTTCGGCAACTGTCCTGATTTAATCTTCCCCCGACCCAAAACTATTAATCATACTAAATGATTCTCTGATGGTGGATGACATCGAAAAATCATCTTGCACTTGCGAGTCGAGAGATTGTAGGAGTGGTGATTCAGCCACAAGCTGAGTTGATGATCCGCCAGTTGACCCCTCAGGTTGATAAGGTGAATAAATTACAGGTTCCAGTTGAGTTACGTTCGATGACTGTACTGGGGATTGTAAGTTTACTGATTCCATTGGCACTTGTGAAACCGGCGTTGTTTTTTCTTGAGTTTCAATCACTTCTGGAATGGTCAAAACAGGAGATTGGTTGAAGAGAAATTACTTCAGATGAATTTGATATTTTTTTTTACTCCAAAATTCTTCTCGTCATTTTAATTAATCGGAATTATGAATCGAAATACCTTCGGAAAAGGATGGCAGATTCTGGGGTGAATCTGTGTATCCTCTGAACTCATTTTCCCCTCCCAATCCGAAGCTCAATCCCCCCACCTCTAGTGTCGATCCTGAAATACAAAAGAATATAAATCAAAAATTCCGTAAATTTATCACCCAATCCTCATTCATAAACAAGGAGAAAAAATCATTGAACCAACATTCATTGTATTTCATGATCTGATGGATAATTTTAGTAAATTAATGAAAATACCTGCATATACAGATCTGGATGTTTGATTGTCCTTCTTCAATTTCTTACTCGATTGTGTGAGTGTGAGTTGGGCAGCATCTGTGGGTACTGACCTCTTCCTCTTCTTCGTTCAATTTTTCAGGTGTCTCTCATAATTAGTCACTACCCAACGACTCTGATTTTTCGAGGTAGCGGGGACTTTTGTCAATTCAGTAACGAAAGAACAAAAAATGCACTTGATTTTCGCTCCGTACGAACATGATTGAGGTAAATTCTCTCCTCCATACTTCTCTCTCACGTCAACAGTCACTGACAGCTCGTTAACCGAAACTTCTCGCACAATCCCCTGTTCTAGAATGTTTTCTTTCCGGAAGAAAGAATTCACCACATTTTTTATCCTCTTCATGAGTGCATTACGCTCCTTTTCAATATTTTCAGGGCAAGATATTGTTAATAATAGTTTTGTGTCCTTTCTCTCATTATCATTACTTTGAGTTTTTTCTTGTTGAGTTTTCCAAGAATCGAGGGGTTTCTCTTTCAAACATTTAGCAATCTTGAGAATTCTCGTGGAATCCCCAGCACTGAATTGGAATAATCGAGGTTGCTTATGATATGGCCCATAAAACATCTGTGCATTCTCGTTGTCATCTAGAATCTCCTTCAGAACATCTCTCGTGTGTGTCTCCATTTTTGTGATAGTTTCTGTTGTGATCTCCTCGAAACCCACTGGATTATCCAAACCGTGAAATTTGAGAATATTTTTGATATGTGTCGGTAGATTAATGCCAAATACACTTCTCACTTTATCCCAAAATTTTTCCCCTTCTATGACTTCTGTATCCTCCATTTTTTCAACTTCAATGTGCACTCAACGTGTGATCCGCAGTGTGATTGACAACGTCTTGACAATGACTGGAGTCTCGGGAGTGGTGAAATTTTACCGCAGTCGAAACATCCAACGTCGTATGGGAGATTCTCAGAAAATATCGATTTTTGATGTTGAATTTTTGTTTTGTTTTTTTTTATTCTCCCGCAGACAGTGACTCTGTCGGTAACTCGATACTTTCTGAGAATTTCACGAGGTCGTACAAAAAAATACGCATTTTTTCTCACCGAATTGTTTTTTTTTCTATGTGAAAAATAACGCACGTAAATGGGCATGCTACGTATAGTAGAAGAACGCAACACAATAAGTAAGTCGAAAAAGTTTCTTTCTCTTTAAATTCGTAAAGGTCTCTGGAAGTGAGTTGCTGATTTCATGATTTCATGAGATTTCACCGATTGCAAGTGATTTCAATTGAAATCATCTGAAATCGATGAAATCCCAAGATTTCACTGATTTCACCTGACTTCAACCGATTTCAGTCCGATTTCACTCCGATTTCATGCGATTTCAGTCCCGAGTGACACAATGATTTCACAAATGAATGGCCCCTCGGCTTCTATTTTTCTCTGGGTTCTCTCTTTTTGGATTGTTTCTCTCCTATTTTATTAAAAAAAGAGGATCGTAATGTCGACCATTGAAGGCACTATAGGGCTTCAGGGTACTAGAGCTAAGTTCATCGAGGATTTACTTAAAGAAATTTCGAGTGATGAAGTTGCCCAGCTCGGAATCCCAGCTTTGGAGGTGAAGTTGGAGATTCTCACGATCCATTGGGAGAAGGTTGATATGACTCATGAAAAGTTGGTCACAATGTGCGCCAAAGTGGATGGAGCTTTCGACCTGCCCTATTTTAAAGACCAAGTCTATGACAAAGCTCTCTCGAATTATGCTGCTGCTAAGATAGCCATTGTCCAGCTTCTAGACAAGCGTGGTACCAATCCCTTGAACCAAACGCATCGTGGTGGTAATCATCACCACAGTTTGTCCGTCTCATCTCCCAGAGTTCTTCCAGAGATTGAATTGCCAAAGTTCTCTGGTAATTATAGGGAGTGGAGGCCATGGCATGATTTGTTCCACTCTTTAGTTGGTGATAATGGTGAGATTCACGGTGTTGAGCGCATGCATTACTTGCCTATCAGTACCGCAGGCGAGCCCTTTAAATTGATCTCCAATTTGTCCATTTCTGAAGAATCGTTTCCAATTGCTTGAAAAATTTTGGTAGATCGTTATGAGAACAAGCGTTTGTTGGTAGCTGCCCATCTTGATCAACTCCTTAATCCACCCGCTATGGCTGCTCATAATGCTACAGAACTCAACCTCTTGACCAGCTCAGTCTCTGAAGTACTCAGCGCTCTTAAGGCTCTTGGGCAAGCCACTGATCAGTGGGGTCCAATAGTCGTTGATGTGATTGCTCATCGTTTGTCTAACAAGCTTCGTAAAGCTTGGGAGAACAAAATTGGTGCATCAACAGACTATCCCACTCTCGTCATTCTAGAGCTTTAGAAACGATGGAGTCTACATCAGGTTCACAGAATCCTAACAACAGCTCATCGAAATCTTCACAGTCCAGCGTACAGAATCGCTCTTCGTCTAAATCCAGCGCCAAGGTCAATACGATTACATCGAATCGTCCAACTCAGCAGACTGCTCAAAAACAATCTCAGCAGCAGCAGCATGGTCCAACTCAACCATTACAGTCCACTCAATCGAATAGGTACCCTGTTCCTACTGCCAGGGGGAACATTAAATTTTCTCCTGCAACGAGTTCAAGAATCTAGCTCCAATTGCAAGAAAAGAGGTTGTTGATCGGTTCTATCTCTGCTACTGCTGCATGGGCAAACACAGTATCAGGGTCTGTCACACCACAAGAAAATGTGGTAAATGCCAGGAGAGGCATCATACTTTGTTTCATCTTGATCGTACTCGTCGTCCAGCTCCACGTGGTCATTCGTCTCAGCCTCCAACAAGTGGTCAAGGTAGTCAACCTCGCTCTAATAGTTTAGCTCCTGCAGGTCGTGTACCAGTTGTTACTTATACACACACACCTGCAACAGGTCAGACAAAGGTGTCAACCACACCTGATACCAGTCAAACCTCTCTAAGGAGGAGTTAGAATACGAGCAGCATTTTCGTCAGACTCATTCAAGAGACATTACAGGGAGGTATATCGTTCGTTTACCCTTCTCAGCTCCAGTTTCGGTGTTAGGAAACTCATATCGTCCAGCTCTAGCTTGTCTGTATCGGATGCTCGGAAGAATTTCGAAAGATCAGTGGTTTGTACAACTCTACTCTGACTTCCTCAAGGAGTATGAGAATCTTGATCATATGAGGCCAGTAACTTGCTCAAATCATTGCTCTTCGTCTTCGGTTCAGGCGGAAACCACTGATTGCTCTGAAGGGATGACCTTGGCACATTATGTGTATGCATCAGGAGGTTTGAGGGTCTCTGAGGGGTTTCAGACAGGCCCGTCTGACATCAATCGAAGTTACGATCTGCCTCATCATGGTGTTATTAGAGCAGCGAAACAACGAAATTGCGAGTAGTGTTCAACAGATCAGCAAAGACCAGCTCTGGAAAATTGCTCAACGACATCCTCCATACAGGGGCCAAGCTTCAGAGAGATATTTCAGATGTGCTGCTCTGGACAAGACTGCACAAAGTCATCTTCATGACGGACATCACCAAGATGTTCTGGCAGATCAGAGTCCATGAAGATGACTGGCCCCTGCAGCAGATACTATGGACCAACTCAAGTGGAGGAATCGCGACGTATCCATTGACCACCGTGACTTATGGCACAAGATCAGCTCCATTTCTTGCAAATCGTGTTCTTCTTCAGCTAGTTGAAGATGAGGGACATCGATTCCCACTCAGCTCTATGACCCGCTCGGATTCCTCTCTCCTGTAGTTATCAAGGGTAAGATGCTCTTGCAGGAGATCTGGATTGATAAACTTGGTTGGGATGATGAAGTTTCGCCTCAAATAGCTCAGCGTTGGAATGGGTTTCGAAAAGATCTTATCTCGTTGTCCAACGTATCCATTCCCAGTTGGATTGGCCTACTCAAGAACTCCGTATTAGAGTTACATGGTTTTTCAGATGCTTCGACTCTTACGATGGCAGCCGTAGTTTATCTCAAGGTATTTAATGGAGATGAAGACCCTCGAATGACGTTGATCTGCTCAAAAACTAAAGTTGCTCCGCTCAAACGGCTGATTATCCCAAGATTAGAGCTCACAGCTGCAGTTCTTCTTGCCAAACTTGTGAAGTACGCCAGAGAACAGCTCAACCTATCAGACGTTTTTACGTTCTTGTGGACCGACTCATCAATTACGCTCGTATGGATCAGCTCGCACCCTTCAAGATGAAAGGAATTTGATAGAAATCGTGTCCAGCTCATCCAGGAGATTTCAAATACTCAATGGAGATTTGTTCCTGGCAAGGAGAACCCAGCTGATTGTGGATCTCGTTGTCTAACCACAGCTCAGCTCTCGTCTCATGAGCTTTGGTGGCAAGGTCCATCATGGCTTATGAAAAGCTCATCAAACTGGCCAGCTCAAGAGACTACGGAAATGGCATCAGCAACTCTTGAAGAGAAACCTGGTGTTGTGCTCAATGTAAAAGTCCAACGTAAGGAGATTTGAGATCTCATCAGTAGGTACTCGTCGAACGGTAACAGCAATCTGTCAGCGCTTTATAGTTCGTCTCCGTCGAGTTCCCAACTCTTCACTTTTGTCAGCTCTTACTCCTGGTGATATCGAACAAGCTCGGCTCCTCTGGATTAAGATCACTCAGTTAGTGTATTTTGAATCAGAGCTCTTGACCCTCTCTAGAAGGCAAAACTTTAGCTCTTCTCATCCACTCGCTAGATTGACAGCGTTTTTAGATCACCAGGGAGTTTTTCGTATCGGCGGTCACCTCAAATTTGCTCAGCTTGATAGTGAGAGTAAGCATCAAGCTATCATACCTAAAGAGTCTCAATTTGCTCAGCTCGTAATCAAGGATGCTCATCTCAGGACTCTTCATGGAGGAACGCAGCTTACACTAGGTCAACTCAGGAGGCTTTACTGGACTCTCGGAGGAAGAGCACCAGTAAGGTCTTTTATATTGTGTGTTCCTTGCGCAAGACAACGTGGAATCAGAGCTCAACAACTAATGGGCCAGCTTCCAGTTACCCGTCTTACACCTGGCCGAGCGTTTCTCGACAGAGGTGTTGATTACGCCGGACCAGTATCGCTCCGCTCATGGAAAGGGCGTGGTCATAAGTCCTACAAAGGATGACTTGCGATCTTCGTCTGTATGACCACCTCTGTAGTAGTAAATAAATAACATTGCAGAGTTTGATGGTGACAAGAAATCCTGAATAGAGATACCCAGGTAGGAAATGCCGATGCTTGGGAAATGGGCCGAGTCTGGCACAGGCCTGGGTTTGCCAAGCCTTGGTGCCCAAGCTTGGTCGAAGGATGGGCCAGGGCTTCGGACCAAGGCTTGAGTCTGGCGGGAGGGGCGACCAGCCGACCTTTGGCAAGCAGATCTGGTGGAGCACTGGACCGAGCATTGGCATGCCAGAGTTTGGAAAACAAGACCCGGCCAGTAATGGCCCAGGACTTGGTCAACGAGCTCCAGCCGATATTACAAGCTTATAAGAGGAGGGGGGGAGGGGGAGAGGAGCATAGATTTAAAGCTGAAATCGTAAGGGTAGTTCTAATTAGATAATTATCATGTTTGTTGGTTTGGTAATGAGAATTAAATATTAATCTTTTATTATTTTTCCAGTGTCACGAGGTCCAGGACCCGTGAGTAAGTTATGCTAATCAATTAAACAGTTATAAATGGGCCACTCTACCTTCTTCCCTTTTACAAGAGTAAATTTAGTATTAAAGAAATGTAAGATCGATGTTAAACATCAAGAAGATGACCCGGAGCACAAGAGAGTCTATCAACATCCATCAACATCAGCCGAATGAACATAAACACACTTCTAACCAACAATAATTGAAGTGACAGCTGGACCAGTCGATTAGAATGAGGTCGATAAGCCCGGAACCTGATCTATTGACCTAATTCACCACTAGATCCGTCAGAGGTAAAATAGATAATTGAGTGACGTGACAATTAAATTGGAGCACGGGAAAAATAAGACCGGAGAAACGAGTGAAATGGGACATCCAGAGCAATTATGGTGGCGTCCCAGTCGACTTTCGAGCCAATCAATGACCAGAGATAGAAACCAATAAATCCATATATGGATATCCAGTTGACCCGGATTTTCTCATTGGTGGGATTGGACTTTTGTTAGCCATGAAGAAGGAACATGAACCCGAACCGGCCATGTTGAAAACACTCTGATTTTTGCTGTCGTCACGACCAAATCGTGGTGACACGTAAAATCCTTAGTACATTAATTATACGCATTTATCACTTAAAATAGTGATAAGTGCCTTCGTCATAAATTAGTGACTTATTCAAATCTTCATTCTCCTCGAAGATAGGAGATTTTCTGTGATAAAAACAGGCGAGAAAAAGTGTGAGACACGAGGTTAGACCAGACGCCAATAGTCCCGTAGTCCACGTGAGTACCATCAAGGTTATACATACTGCGTTGTTGAGTGTTGGCGATCTACGGATCCGGCTCTATGCATCTAATTTGATAACTGAGAATAGAAGAATATTTAGACAATTGAATACTCTTCTGAATAATAAGAAAAGATAAATCATTACATCAAAGTTAAATCCATAAAGACGGTCAGTGGTGAATTGGGCTTCTCCTCATTCAACCACGTACTCAAGGTCATTAATATATGCTGTAGTGGAAGAATAATCTAGAAGGAAGCTCTTCAACCAGGGAATTTACGTGAAGGACGGCTGAGTCCACAAATATTATTGCTTTTCTACTCAATTCTCTATCATTATTATTTTCAATTGTATTCCGAGTCATAATCGAAATTTACCCGGATATTATTCAATATTTTGTTCTCTTTTTTTTTTCTTTTGTTTTTTTTAAAACTTATTTCAATAGTGTGAATGAATGCTGAGTGGTATTTTATCAGACGTGATAAAATACAAAAATTACCCAAAAGTGTATTGAATAAGAGTTGAGCCACAGAGGCATAAATAAATTCAGATATATAGCTACAAATTGATATTTACTAAATTACTCTGTCCTCGAATTTGACAATTTTACTCCAATTCAATTGATAATAACAGACTTGAGAATCATTCCAGAATTGATACATACAATATTAAACTCACAATAAAAGCCCGAATAACTATTAAAAATACAAGAGCCCGAACAGCCTAACAATTAACATTATTGAATATCCAAAACGAGGCAGCCCAGGTAATTATTATTTTCATTAATTGACAGTAAATGGAATCATCTGGTACCCAGATAAGGGGAAATTGTTAACGCTAAAAGACTCATATGTGGAGCAAAGTTCCTGTAAATAATTCAACAGAAATTTAGTATCAATCGTCGTAATTTAATTAATGGTTCCATTTACAACGTCACACCAGTTATGCTGATGAATTAATAATTAATTAGCGATCCTGATGATAATAGTATTCATGAAGAAGTTAAGTCAATGAATAGAGAAAATATGGATTTCGTAAAACTATGGCGCGGAATTCATATGGACAATTCGAATCATCTCTATAAGAATTGCGCGGTGGTCTAGTGGTTAGAGCGTAGGATTAGTAATCGTTAGATTCCAGGTTCGATCCCAGTATAGGTAGAATATTTTAGGTTAACTAATTAGGCTTTTTCAGGGATTAATGCGTTAAGAGTTGATACATGAAATATAATTAGTAGTGAAAAAGATTTAATTTTTTTTTTTGATCATTATTTGTAATAATAATAGACAGTCTGGCAGTACTCATAGCGGCCAAGCCTATTTTTTTTCAATTCAGTGACCTATCGGATATAATATGCCCATGAGTGATATCCAATCACTCCGGATTTGACGGTTCATATAGAATTAATTTAATTAAATAAAAATTAATTGACCCTGGGCATCGACTGGGAACAACCCTTGGCCATGGTCTGCAGCCAAGCTTGGCCCACTGTTATCATCCCAGGGCTCAACCAAGTTCGGCGCGGTCTTGGCTCAGGCACGGGCCCCGAAGTCCGGCAGTACGGCTGCCATTCCCGAGCCAAGCTTGGCCCATTGTTAATTTCCTACCTGGGTATTTCCCTCTCATTTCACTTTTGTACGATATTTCATGATAAATCGATGACGTCATTATAAAATATGGTACGGTTGAATTCATCTCTTCAAGATGCTCAACTTTCGTAAGATCAAAAATATTGTTGGCATGTAAGGTACAATAAAAGCTTCACGATCCACGAAAGATCCCATTTCTGATTATCCATCTAACAGAGAATATGTTCCTACGTTTCCCTCATTTTTCCTTTCAATTTGTCCCGAATATTTAGTGAGATATGAATTATGAAAGTGAAGAATCAAACTACAGTGGACTCCCTGTAACTCTCACTCCCTCTAGCTCATCAGCCGTCGTTGAGCGGAGGAGAATTTCCCCCCCCCCCCCTACTCGGGTAACGGCGAGCGCGAGAGGGGTGACGTTCTTTCGGTGGGGGGGCCAGTCGTACATGTGTAGTTGCGTGGAATGAGCGAACGTTAACATAACCTCACATGAGTAATTGTAATAAAAAACGAAAAATGAAAGAAATTCCATTGCATATGAAATTAAAGGCTTTGGATGAGTTGGATAATGGGTTCCCAGTTCAAGTAATCGCACAAGAGCTTGGGGTTCATGTCACGACAGTTAAAGGATGGATTTAAAAAAAAGAAGTTTTGCGTAAGTAGCAAAGTGATCATTCTGATGTGCTTCCAGTGAAAAGGAAGCGTTTGAAGGAACCAGTAAATAGTCTCGTCGACGAGGCTACATGGCTATGGTTCCAGGAACGACGTCTTGCTGGTTGTCCTCTCAATAGACCTCTAACGAGGCTTCAAGCTCTTCATTTTTATGCACAATTGGGCGGTTCTCCACACTTCCTGGCATCAGAGAATAGGTGGAAAGAGCGTCATGGAGTGAGATGTTTGACAATAACTGGGGAAAAACTATCAGCAGACAAAGAAGGTGCAGAGATTTATAAACAAAAATTGTCTCAAATGATAGAGGATGAGAGTCTCACACTCGATCAGCTCTTCAACGCCGATGAAACTGGGCTTAACTATAGGAAGATGCCCACTAGAACACTGAGTGCTAAATGTGAACCAGAAGCTGCTGGTCTGAAATATCAGAAGGAAAGAGTCACAGTCATGGCATGTTGTAATGCCTCTGGATCATTCAAATTGCCTCTTGTTGTCATTGGGAAATCGGCGAAACCACGAGCTATCAAGGATCTCACAGCCCTCCCTGTTTCCTATAAACACCAGAAGAGTGCATGGATGATCAGCACTATATTCTCTGATTGGTTTGAGAAGGAGTTTGTGCCTGCAGTAACTCACTTTTTGGTATCAAAAGGTCTCCCACCTAAAGCTATTTTGTTCGTGGATAATTGTTCATCACACCCGCAGAATCTGTCAGTTGGTGATATTAGAGTGGAATTTTTACCACCAAACCCAACATCTCTAGTCCAGCCCATGGATCAAGGTTGCTTACAAACCCTAAAATTAATGTATCGTCAACAACTTATGGGATTTATCTTGGATCAATTGAACTTCAAGGTTTCGCTGGCTGAAGCCTTGAAAAAGTTGACAATTCGTGAAGTAATTTTTTGGATCGCCAATGCCTGGGCACGAGTAACAAACAAGACGATTATCAAGTCGTGGAAACCGGTAAAGTATTAGTTCTTGAATGAAAAATGAAAATAAAAAAGTATTAATTCTCACACACCCGCAGAAAAATAGAAATTAATTGATTGCCTCTCTCTATTATCATTATCATCATCTCAAGAGATTTTTTTTTTCTAGCTTCATCCTGAAATTGAACAAAGAGCGGCCCTCACCAGTCTACACAGCAATGATGCTGATCTATTTGGATTCTATGATCAGAATTCGCAAATGTTGATGAGCCAATTCTGTGAATTTTTGAATCAGAATGTGGACTATCAGGGTGTCAACGAGGCTAATATTGGCACTTGGCTTGATTCAACAACTACAATTGATGAAATTTTGAATGACGAAGAAATCATTCAGGTTGTTCAGGAAGAACACAGGGACGACGTCAGTGGATTTTCAGTACAGAAAAAAATCCAGGAGAAGTCGCAAGTGACATTCAATGAGGCTAGAGAAGGTGTGGAGAAAGCAATTGAATATTGTATCAACAGTCCACACTATCCACTAAACTTGTGTCAATCGCTGTATCGTGTTCAAGAGTATATAAGGGTTGAATCCTTGATGCCACAGCCATCACCTCAAGAGCCATGAAAAATTAAATAGTCAATGTCAAACTTTCTCCATAAAGAGTCAACGTTCTGGGCCTAGTGGAAAGGTAGCAAGCATTTAATTCATCATTAATTATCAAGATTATCCATCATTGGAAAACAGCGTGGAAAAATGACTTGCTCGCCTACTTTTTCACTGAGGACACAAAAGGACCAGAACCAACGACTTTCACTCACAGGTAACTAGAGAATTACACAAAAAAATTTAATTAAAAACATTCTGAACAGAGAAAATCATGAATTCTCTGAATTTTGTTTCAGATGGAAGCGTTTATGAGTCTCGTACGTGTCATCCAGGAAGGATTCAAATGAGACGAAGGATCCTTCATCGGGCAATTTTCACTCAATAGTCTCGGAGTTTTTTCTTATAATACATATTTTATTTGTTATGTCCACTTGATTGTCTTATGTTTGCATGCTTGAAAAATCAATAAATAAATTATTGATTAAATTACAAGTGTTTTTCATTTATGAAGCCTGTCGTAAAATAATAACGAGAATTAAGAATATTAAACTGTTCTGACAGTTCATTGTGAGGTTAGGGACGTTTCTGCCGTGCGACAGTGGCTATCGCTTTCTCACTCCGATCATCGCGTTATCTCTCTCGTCAGCCCCGCCCCTTGTGCCTATGGAGAGGGCAACCTCTAGCTCATAGTTCGTGGAATTCAAACCCCCGAATACGATGAGTTAGAGGGAGTCCACTGTACAGGATTATACGGATGACATTGTTACCTAGAAATCACATTCATATTCAAAAACCACAAAAGATTTTCACTGAGAGAGTGTCTTGCAGGAGAATAAGATGTGGTCTATATTTGAGATAACAATCGATTATATCTCCGGATTAGTTCAATTATTAAACATTATTATTTTTGAGAATTCTGTAGCCATCATCTGTTTCTAATCCCCTGTGCATCTCATTCATCTAGCGGCACAGCCTAGTACTAAGTTATGTGTTACAATATTGTGAAAAATAGTTGAGAGATTGTTCCACGCGCTGCTTGCGTCTCGCTATGTGTTCATTGCGACATGACCTTATTGTTTAGCTCCTATGTATCGCGACTTAATGATTTATAACTTATTTCTTAACGGGGACCTTTAGAACTATAAGTATTAGTAAAAATTTGAGTAAAATCCGTTCAGTGGTTTTTGCGTGAATCAGAAACAGACACACAGAAAAACTATAGGTTCATTATATGTAAATATGAAGAAAATAGTACATACTCTTGTTTGCAATATCTGTCAAATTCGCTTTGAGATCATCTATGGAAGGGAAACTTTTTGTTGAGTGCATTAAGTCACGAATTGCCGCCGGGATACGTACGTCATGAGTGACTTTATGCACTAGTGAAGAATAATTGATTATAACCAAATTTGTTTTCAGATTATGCCAGATTAAGTCCAATCATCCTATTTAACAACTCACCGGCAGGACTAATGTCCCTATCGATAATGAGTTGCCCATGCCTGAGGTAGTTTAGGAGTGGCTCAAAATACGTCGGACTTCTATCAATCAGGAAAGCACCATTAAGATCCTGTTTACTCGGAGGTATCCGGAATTCGGAGCTATCTTCACTCTCCGAAAACATCCTGGAATCCATGAAGATAATTTTCGGACTTATGTACACAGGTAGATGCTTTTTTCAATGGATTATTCAATACATCAGAGCTCTACCTAGCTAGCATACTCATTGGTTCCTTATGGGTTAGTGTGGTTCTAGTCGTAGTAAATAATTTACCACCTACATTAAGTGTCACCCATTCGGGACATCTGGTTGTTAATTTTGTATCCTTAGAAATGAAGTCCCCGCCACTCGAAACATACAGAATGTCATCGTCTCTGAAAAATTCCACATATAAATGACTGAATAATGCATGGATAAATCTATAGCATATAGTCGATTCTCCGAAGCAAGGGAGAAGGGATACATTATTATCAATAAATTATCTCTTTCCTCTTTTCTCAATCAAAAATTGATTCAGCCATACAGTGATCAAACTTCATAATTCCAAAATTTATGTTTGATATTTTGCAAATATCTTCAGAATGAAGACATTCTAAAAAATTCATTGACAGATTTTCAATTTCAAGATACCACTTTTCAAAATAATCTGCGCATGAGTTTTCGAATAATGTTTGATAACCACTATTATTAGAGAGCAATTGTGATAAATACGAAAAAAATTTATTCAAGTGCACGGAGTGACCATCTTCATACTTCGAGAGAATTCCAAGACCAATTAACCCAGATTTGATAACAATTGTGATCTAAGGTCAGTAATATTTCAGTATGGTTATCGGGATTACAATCTTTATAATTCGCTGGTAGTACCACCGGTTATACTAGGTCGAGTCACAATTTTAGAGAGCAATTATTATTTATTATTTAGAGAGCCTTATGGCGCCCCTAGTGACACGCTCATGTTCATAACGCTTTTTGTACTTGAAAGCGACACATATTTAAGAGCAATTGTGTTCATTCAAAATCATTTAAAAATCATCAGAGGTCAAGGTTTCTCAACAAAAAATGGGGTAACACAAGAAAAGAAAGAATGAGGTACATTCTGAGGAAGAAATCTTTCTAAAAAAATGAAAAAATTCAGAACGAAAATTGAAGCGCAAGCGTGGTGTAACCTCAATAGGTAAATTATCTTTTCATTGCATTCATAGTGTGGACTCGTCATGAATCACGTTATAAGCTTTTATAGCTGATAATATTTGTGCGGAGAAGGCAGAGATAAGTAGTGCATTGCTGAATTTCTCGTTCGTCGTCTTTCACAGAGAAGAAAGATGAAAATGATCTCAACAATGGACAAAATTTATCCTCTCCTTCAGACAATTCTAAAATCATAATTCTAAAAAAGTTTTCTTACGGCAACGACAATGATATAAACTGATTCAAAACTGATGGAAGAGAAAAATGATGTGCTTTCTGTCTGAGGTGCACAATGACGACTTGTTTGATCAGAATCTCCGTAAAAATTAGTGGGAGAAATCCTGGGGGAAAAAGACAGAAAGATATTTCTTGATTCTAAACTGATGTCCTGGTGGTCAAAATGGATAAAAGAAGGCTTGCCCAAAAATACTAAAACAGTGTAATCATCATCAGATTAAGATTCAGTTGGCCTGATCCTCATCTTATACTCGTATTCTTAGATACAGGGTGGTGAAAAAGGGAAGGAATGAAAAAGGGTGAGAGAGAAGGTTGAAGTTTTTCTAAAAAAAAACTTATCATCAAATCGTAAATATGGAATCATAAAGAAGAATGTAAGAGAAATCATAATGGTAGAATCATAAGGGAAAAATTGTAAGGGTGAAATCGTAAAGGTGAAATTGAGAGAGTAAAATCGTAAGGGTCAACTCATAAGGAAAAGTTGCAGAAGATTAACCGTATGTGATCGTACAGATGAAAACGTATAATTTTTTCCAAGGACGAAAATCACGATAATTTATTGTTAGATAATCTCCTATTATCTCCATTGTGTTTGGCAATAACAATAATCAAAAAAATAATAATCATTCATTATTATTTTCATTTGAATGATAATGATGATCAATCAATCAGTTAAGAGATTGGAAGAGAACGAGGCAACATTCGTATGGACAATACGAAGGATCAACTCTAAGAATGGCACCTTGGTTTAGTGGTTAGGGCGTAAAATTAGATCATAACTCTAGATCTCAAACAACCGATGGGCATCGAGTTCATTGAAGCCCAGAACGAAAATTACCTAATCCATAAAAAAACAAGTAGGCCATCCCCCATGCGGCTGGTGTTAAGCATTGAAAGAAATGCGTTATGTACTATTATTATTTTATTATTATTTATAATTGTTATATTATGTTTCTCTTTTTTTTCTACCAATTCTATTGGCAGTAAGCTTCCCGACGAACAATTGATTGGTAAATGATGAGCACATTTTTTCTGTAAAATTTCTTGGCCATCAATTTACCATTTCTTTCCTATGATTTTTTTATTCGTTGAAGAAAACACAATATGAAAATTCACAAAATTCATCGAGAACTCCTGTTGGAAAAATCTCCACAAAATATTTGTTGGAGAACAAACTCTGTCGAGAAAAATTGAATACAAATTCGTGAATTTGAAGCAAAAAACAGTTATCAATAGCTGTATCTCAGGAACAAATAGACAGATTCACGTAAAATTTTACAAAGGTGTATAAAGTGAAAATATTAACTACTAGCCCAAATTCCAGAACTTTAGCCCAAACTCAAGTAGCATTAGAGAGCGCCTGAGCGAGTTTTAGATGTGAAAATAGAAAAACGCCAATATCTCGAAAACTTTCAATGGGCGGGTATGCATTTTTTGATTGAACTAGATAGAAAATATCGTGACTAATATTTTGAAAAAAAAAAAATCACAATCGGTCCCGTAGTTTTCGAGGTATTCAACAAAGTAGTTTTACACTCAAAGTCGAATATCTCCGGAACTACTGGTCCGATTGCGTCCAAACAAAATAGCAACCTTTATAATTATAAGGCCTAAAATCATACCAAGTTTCAACTTTTTATCTCAAATATTTCTCAAGTTATCGTGCGTACAAGGATTTGAGGCAAAAAATAGAAAAAGCGCAATAACGATGTTAATTTTACATCCCCGGAAAAAATTATATTGTTAAAAAAGATGGATACTTTTATGACAAATATTTTGAAAAAAAAAAAATCGATACCTTGTATCATTTTTGAGATATTGAAGAAAAACGATTTTTCGAAAAACGGCTATATTTCAGGAATTAATAGACCGATCAAGCTGAAATTTTGCACAGACTTTCATCCAACTAATATCTATCAATGGTCAGAATTTCAAATTTTTAGCAATAACTTTTGCCCTTTTTAGTGGAATAATTCTGAAAAAAAATCGTCACATAATGGCATTTGCACACACATACATACAGACATTTTCCAAAAACATCATATCTTCACGTTTCATAACATTCCCCATCATTTCCAATCAAAATTAGAAAAAGTCAAAAAATGGCTGTCGCAATGCTTCCCGTCGGGAAGCAAAAACTGGAATAACTTCACCAAATATTTACATGACAATTATGAAAATGATAGCCCAAATGAGCGAAACCTATCCAAAACAGAAATGGATAATTTCATAAAAGAATTCACAGATTATATCACATCTGCAATGAAAGAAAATAGTCCCTACTGATAAACCCTCAGGAAATATTACGAAGTATTCAAATAAAAAATCAACAAACTACAAAAATATAAATCTAAACTACTAACAATCTTCAACAAATGTCTGCAAAGAGACCATCTAAAACTAAACCCAGAGACCAACTATGACCGCAAGACCGAAAGAATCTTTCTAACTATATAAATCACGGTCGAATAGCTTCTTTAATTAGTATAATCAACGTAATCCATTTCAAATGGGACACCCTGTATATTGTAGATAATGTAAATATTTACGCTTATAAATAAAAACCTTGTTAAAGAAAGAAAAAGGGGACGTAGGATTAGTAATTGTAGGCTCCGAGTTCGATCCCACTTGGGAGTGAGATAATTTTTCACTAACAAAATTGGCTTTTTCAACATTAGTTCGGTAGAGGGTTTGGAACAAGGACTTAATTGACCGGGCCAATGATTAACAAAATTAAATTATTATTTTTTTAACAATTATTGTTCCTCCGATTTGGATCATAAAGCTTCATCAGGGGACCTATTCTCGAAATATTTCCGTGCACGGAAGTGGTTTCGCAGACGAATTGCGTATAGAAATCATATGAGCGTTCCGTTAACGGAGTCAATTCCGCGCACGGAATTGTTCCGAGAATAGGCCCCCAGGTCCAGATCTGTTAGACCTGATCAGATCCTGGTTGAAAACCGCGTTACACCCCTGATGAGAATTTGATCCATCGACCTGATCAATTTCTGATCTGTTCTCAGGTCTGACCTGATCTGATCTTGATTTCAACCTGACCGGAATATCCACTCGGATATTTTGGGACCTGAGCGAGATATTCCTAGTGACTTGCCGGATATATACTTAAGATTTCACCTCCCTAAACCATTTCCTTCGATCCCCATTTACTTATTGCAGAAGTACCTTGAAGGAAAATTGTCGGAATTAAATAGATAAAAAAATTATGTATTGCTGTATCTCAGAAACTAATAGACGGATCGAGCCAAGATTTTGCACAAAATTGAAAATTGCCAATGTAAACTTCTAGCTGAAGTTACAGATCCTTATTCTCTGCTCTATTTATATTATAGTCTGCAAAAGCAAATGCGAATATCGAACTGAAATTTTGCACAAAATCAGTCCTAACTAATTCAAACTATCTGACCTATTTCAGATTTTTTGGAACGTTATATTTTTGTTTATTCATTTTACGGAAACGTAACCTTCGAAAAGGTGTCAATTGTCACAAAAATGTGTAATTTTACAGTTTAAACCATTTTACATTAGTCCTAAAGAAAATGAAAAATGTGAAAATTTAACGATATATCGTATAGCTCCCATTGGGGAGCAAAAACCGCTTGTCATACAGATAAAAACCTGACGCTTTGAGTCTCCAAGAAGAAGAAACATGAGCATAAGTAAACACTAACTTCACTCATCTTAGATAGCTAATTAATATTGTATAAACGATTGATATTCACCTTATGAGTTTTAGATCATCAATTTCTCCACCTTGAGGTGTAAATATCCGTTGAGCCGTGATGCCAAATTTTCCACTGGCAGCTTTGAGAAGTTCCTCCACGGAATGTGTCACCATGAGTACCTAGAAAAAACACAGTACTCTGCGTTGAT
>JAOZGT010000042.1:0-18234 GCA_035578325.1 Coelinius sp. EB29 | reverse complement strand
CAATATCGAGAGTTACTCATTGCCCCGCATGAAGAATTCTTATTTTCAATTCACTTCCCTGAAAATTTGAAAAGGCCAAAGGGAGTCATGAAAAACGCCCTTCGTTTTGGAATGACTCATTCCTTGGCATGAAGAATTCTTATTTGTGATTCATTCTCCAGAAAATTTAAAAGCGTCATAAGATTCATTGAAAATATCCCTCATTTTGGAGTTCAACATTCCTCAAGCAGGAAACGAACTATTCCGAATGTCCCTCAATGATTGGATGAACAATTGGAAAGTCTGGTAACTTATACGCAGAATCAAATGGAATAATTGATGTAATGTATTTGGTTTTATTTTCCGACATCAACTATTGTCACACTTTTTGACTTGCAGTAAAACAACTTTTGCTTTGAAAAATAATTTGTTTACAAAAAAATGTTAATAATTATTGTTTTTTTAAAACTTGAGCTGTTGCTCTATAACAACTCATCTCTTTCCAGCAAAAAGTTACTCTTGCACTTTTCTTGTAAACTGCCTCCTTCACGAATTATATGAGTTTACAGGGGAAACACCTTTCGCTAGAATGACGACTTTGTACATGAAATAAATTATTATTCAAAAACTATAACGAAACAGCTTGAGAAAAAATTACCATACGTTGAAAAGGATAAGCACTACAATATATATTTTTTTCAGAATTTTTGCAATGTCCCCTTTGATATATTTCTTTCAACAAATAAAATTGTTTATAAAAAAACATAGAAATATCAACTTTTTTCTAGCGAAAAAATTTTATTATAGGAAACCCAGCCTTTCTTAACAAAAAAGTACTCTTGCATTTTTCTCGTCAAATGCATATTTTCCGAGTTTTGAATTTTCTAAAAAAAGGCTCATTCCAAATCCTGAAAATTTTGAGTCGCCATAACTTTTTCAAAAAAAATAATTTTTCAATTTTTTTCCTAGCGTAGGATATCTTTTCGGTTCCCCTACGATATATGAATGTATCACGAAGAAAAAAAAACATGCATTTTTTTTTGATCGAAATAGCATGGAATGTCCCATATATCAGTTTCAAGTCACAATGTTACGGGGGTCGGTCAAGTGATTGCTTTATTACAAATGATTGTGGATTTTTAGAGAAATTGGAACCCAATGACCTCATCTTGGCCGACAAAGGCTTCCCACATATTCAAACTGACGTTGAGAATAAAAAAGCAATTTTTATCATACCCCCATTCCTGAGAAAAGAGCAATTTTCACCAGAAGAAGTCAATGAAACTTATAGAATCGCCGCAGTTCGTATTCACATTGAACGATGCATTCAGCGGATAAAACTGTTTTGGATTCTCCGTTTTATACCTTATGAATTATTTTCTCAGATGGACGATATACTGACCGTGATATGCGCACTTGTAAATCTCGGCCCCCCATTAATAAATATTAAAAAATAATAAGTGGGGAAAATAATTAATGAGAAAAATTACGAATTTCGGAAGCAATCAATTACAATCAAGTACATACTTTTTAAGACAATTTTATTCAAAAACAATATAAACATCTGCCATTTTTATACTCTGCATCATAATATATCTTTGCGATATGATCAACATTAACCATTTCATATTAACACTCCAGTGAGTTTCATAATCAATTAGATATAGATTTTGTAACTTTGGACTAAGGTACATGATACTATTTTACATTCGGATTTATTTAAAATATCCTAACGTTGAGGGGAGTAGATCTGAATCGCGTTTCTGTGCTTAATAACAACTCAATTGACACTAACAGATAGAGGGTAAATCAACACCTTAATAAAACTTTGAGATCATAAGAATTATCGAACACTTATGGAATTATAATCTCTTGACTCTGAAGCTATTGCACAAAGACTAGCTTACATCTTGTTTAGTACTCTGCTTCAGTAACTCTGGTAGATAGAAAATGAAATAAAAATGTTGCAGCTTTGGGATTAACTGTTCCAAGAAATTTTCGTTTCTGCAAATGGTCACATTCACATTCCCTTTTGGAGAGTAGACAACAAGTTCACACTTTCCTAAATTTGTAACATACAGTGATGTCTGTATTTGTGTGTAATACGCATTTGTTTCTCTTCAATATAAAATACCATTCTCATCTGTGTTCAGATAGGGAACATTGCTCTTAACAGTCTCTGAATCAATAATAGGCTTATTCTTGCACGTGAATGGACACTTGATTTCCAGTAATTGTATTTCGGTAGATGTTTTAACAGTCAGGATACCATCAGGAGAACAACGAAGCCACGGTTGAGACTTTTTAATAATTAAACCAACAGGTAATTTCTCACCCAGATGGCTGCGTCCTTCTCAGTTTTCAGACCATAATGAGTGGCTTCTGTTTGGAATTTTTTTTTGTTAATCAACTGTATTGCCAGTTGTTCGAAATTCTTCTTCCTAGTTGAAATTGAATGAGCTTTAGTTGCCGAAATTCTGAGTTTACGTTGCTCAAACCAGTCTGGTGAGGCAGATTGATGGACAGTGTTGATAGCGATGTTGATGAGATCATGATCTGTATTCATGGTCACGTATTTCTCATAGAATGTGTTCTGCTCTGATGAAATGCAAATATTGCTCATGGTATAATCCTTATTGGATTGTTGACTGAGCAATATATTAAATGCTACAAGCTAGAAGCTGCAGCTTCATCTGTGGTACATTGGACCACTTTATCAACGAGCTCGTTGAGCAGATTTCCAACAACTAAGGCATCCGTAGCAATCATATCTGTGGACAGCATTTGATAGAGCGTACAACTTCTTGGAATCAATTTTATGTCTGGGGCCATCACTTTCACTTGCTAGACTTGCCGACATCTCGGCTGCCTGGGGTAAAGACTTGCAATTGTACATCCTTTTTTGTACTTTTCCCTCGCTGATGGAATTCCTCAACGTTGGAGTGTGTCAGTTTTTGTGGCTGAACTTATGTCCGAATTGATCCAAAAAATTATGGCAGCTATGTGTTTGCACCCACCACCTAAACCAGCAGGACAGGAGCATACAGCAGAGGTAACATTCCGTTCACTGTTCAACTGGAATATTAAAGGGAAAACTTTGCAAGATCCAGTTCATAGGATGCACATAGTTTAAAATTGAATTGAATTAATTACCTGTAACTTTACATCATATAAAGTCTTCCTTACTGAGGTTTGAGGAAGTACCTTGCCATAAATAGTCGAGACAGTGGAGCCAAGTACCTTCTTCTGTACCTCGACTACTCCTTTTTCAACATGCTTAATTAGAGCCTTCCCTTTATTTCTTGTACTATCACGCAAAAAATCCTCATGAATATCAACAAAAAAAAAGTGGTGCGGCTGTAGTGGGCGCGACAGAAACTGCCGCGGCTGATATAGCCGTAAGTTGTTACGTGGATACGTCTATGGAATCTGTTTTTTCGTTCTTTTATTTTTTATATTATGAATAACTAATATTGTATAGTCCGCCTTGTGGTGGTTCAGTTTTCATCGAGATGAATTCGATTTAATTCCACTAATTCGTGGAAGATCTATAAAATTTACAATCATTTGAAATATTTTGAGAGATTTCCGGACTTTTGAGAACATTCTAGGACTTTCTAGAACATTCTGGAACTTTTTAGAACACCTCAGCGCTTTTCAGAAAATTCCAGAACTTTCTAGAACCTTCTAGAACTTTTTAGAATATTTTAGCACACTCCAGAAAATTCTAGAGCTTTCTTGAACATTCCGGAACTTTTTAGAACATCCTAACACCTTCCAGAACATTCTAAAACTTTTTAGAACATTCTGAAACTTTTTAGAATATTTTAGCACACTCCGGAAAATTCTAGAAATTTCTAGAACATTCCGGAATTTTTCAGATCATCCTAGTACTTTCCAGAACATTCTAGAACTTTCTAGAATATTTGAGCAGTTTCTAGAGAATTTTAGAACTTTCTAGAACATTTTGGAACTTTTTAAAACATCCTATTTACCACGCGTTTATATGCGATCAATCATCGTAAGTGTTTAAGCGTAACCAGGATGAAGAATAGAGAAACCTCTATCGTCATGATAATTAAGTTTGATTATTATCAACCGTCGATAACTTTGAGTAATCATCAATCGATAATTTATCTATATATCGTCGAGGCGTTAGTATAAGAAACACCTACTAGATGGCGCTAGTAAATGAAGATTTTTTCACAAAATGACACCCCAAAAATGAAACTATAGACGTATCCACGTCAAAACCAAATTTTATTATTTTTTCCATTTGTTTTTATAATTTTTATGCATATCACCGGCTTGTCACTGCCAAAATTTCACAGATATGTTGCTCCGGAATGACTGTAGAGGCAGATAGAGCGTTTTTGAGCTGCCCCCTACAGGTTACGCACGGAGCGTATAGGGATCGTGCATGACAAATTGTTCGCCGCCTGGTGGCCGTTATGAGTAACTTTCCGCGACAAATGTCAACAGGGTTATATTTGAGTTCAGTTATTTTTTAATAAATTTGCAAAAACATAAATGAAAAATTGCAATGTCTACTGCGAAAAGAAGTTGTTGTATCCGAGATTGTCCAAATACATTACTCAACATTCGTAAGATGAATACGTCGGTGAAGTTTTATCGTTTCCCAGCTGACAGTATACAACCTTGGAAAACTGTAAAACGGAGTCAGTGGATCAACGCAGACAAAAATTATGTGTAAGAACTTTTCAAATTTAGAAGCACATGCTCTAATACGTGCTGAGAGATAAGTCAACCTTCAATTGTTCAAATTCTACATTTTTTTGTTTATTGCAGGAAAAAACCAGGCAATAGGCAGCCAAGTAGCAATACGACAATATGTAGTGCACATTTCGTGAACAATTGTAAATCAGAACATCTTCTTCATCCGTCTTATATTCCCTCAATTTTTCCCGGAAAAATAAACGATAAATCAGCGGTACAAGCATTAAAACGTTTTGAACGGTCCAGACGTCGTTTAAATCGCTTCCAATCTACTGTGGGGAGAGACGATATCGCTAATTGCACTGAAAAGATGAATCAAAATGATGTCATTGACATCCCCGCTCTAATTGCAACTGAAGGGGTTTCGCCAAGCAATCAGAGTATAGGTGTTCAAGTTAATACATATATAAACAGTGCTGCAGAAGAGAATTGCACATATTTTATTTGTAATTGAAAGGAAGTTAATTCTATCTGTAATGCAGAATATGTCTTCTGCGATTTTACTTTGGCCATTCCTGTGTGATCACAAGGAACATCAATTCGAGTCAATCACACACTGCCCATCCATTCGATTTTCACTCATCCATTCTTTCAGCAACTGTGACGACATTTCCTTCATTTTTTCTCAGTGTAGCATCAGGCGGTATTCAGAGAAATATCATGAAGTTAACAGAAATAATTTTGCTAGCATCGTTCCTGTGGAATTTGCAGGAAAGATCAATTGAAGCAATCCGATCATTCCAGGTGCATTTCATTTTGACTATGACATTCCTCCGAAAATTCCAAAGATTCCAGAAATCCACTCCTGAACTATCCTTCGTAGAAAACATCAAGACAAATAGCCTAAGGATTTTGAGGAGAAATAATTAATTTCTCCCATTTAACGGTACTATCTTCATTTTGAAAATTCAGAGTTATAACCTATCTTACGTGTAAAGATTGTGGAGCAATTTCATCCCTAATGTCATCATGTTGCAAATCTCCTTGGTTCACATCATTGGCACACGTGGGCTCAGAAATGTCACAATCCATAGCATTTCTCATGAATAGGTTGGAATATGAAAATGAAAAAATCATCTCATGTCAAGTTACTAAACAAAAAAAATTCCCTAGGCCACCGTCAATTCACTTCATAATATTTCTGCGACGTTGCCAGATGTTTCTCCGCCATTTTGATTCACCATCGAGCACTTATTTTTTCTATAATTTCTAACTTTTTATATCTAAAAATCGGTTAAATGAATATTTTTTTCAATATTTTTCCCGGATTCTACGAATTTTTCTGTGTTAGTAGTTAACAGGAAAAAAAGTCATTAACTAACACCCTGTATATATGAAAGAATAAAAGAATGTATAAAAAGAATAGTAAAAGAATGTATCTGTATGAATATACATGGGTCTCGGTAATTTTTACTCTATGGAAATTCAGTAATGAATTGGTAAAACGGTCCAAGTCGATTTCATCCTGGCGTCAGTTTTCAATGAATACCTCGGAATCTAAGGGAGATAACTAAATTTCCATAATAACCTTTTTTGTAGAGTGTAATAAGAGCTACAAAAAAGGTTCTTATAAAAATGTCTCTACCTCCCATAGATTCCAGGATATCCAGTAAAAACTGACCCCAGGATGAAATCGATTTAAACCGTTTTACCAACTCGCTACTGAATTAATTATTTTTTTATCGGAAAAGAAATCAAACGGAATTAAAAACCCAACGATTCTTTCAAAATACCCTCAGTTCTCCATAACTTTCAGATCTGGTAATTTCCTGGGCCAGCGAATTTACCCTTATCCCTCGAAAAGTTAAATTTAATTCGCTCTTAGATTTATGAGTGAAATAGAAAGATAGAGCCCTAAAATCTAAAGACTCAGGTCGCCTCGCGTGTGAGCGTGAATATTATTCAAGTCGTTTTAGAAATTTCGCAATTGTCCTCTTGCTAATATGAGGTCCAGAGGTTATATGGTTCTTTCGCCAACCGTTGATTTGCAATAACTAGCATTGTCCGCAGCCGCGTGTGCATGTCGATTCACATGAGAATGTTCATGAGAATTCGCCTGAAATTGCCCATGAGAAGTGCCCATGTCAGCTGTTCAGGAGAACGCCATGACAGTGCTGTCTTTTTTATTGTAGGATCATTGAGAAAAGTTGAAGATTTTTCAGTGAATTACAATTAGTTGAATGTCAAATGCCAATGATGAATTTGTTAATGATGAGTATGTTTGATATCTTTCAAAGGAAATTTTACGCCAATTTGATCTGCAAATTTTCGTCCAATTTTATCTGTAAGTTCAATGTTGATTTTATCGACAAATTTTTCCCTTATTTCATCAGCAAATTTGCTCCTGGTTTTATCAGGTAATTTGTCGCTGATTTCATGGGAAAATTAACCGATCATTTGATCGGCAGATTTGTAGATTTTATTTGCCGACTAATCTTAAAAAATTCTCTCTGTAAAATTGACAACAGCGATTTTTTGAAGTGAAACTTCTTATGTTTCGGTAGCTGCCGTCGGGGGTAAATGAAAATTCAAGCGTTCCGTCCATGCGTCAGGAGGATAGGAGAAGTGATGAGAGAGTAGTGGTGGGGGGGACCGGGCGGTGAGGAGAATTATCGATGCGTTTAGAAGTTTCACTTCTACTGCGTGACGACTCACGCTCGTATTTTTTTTTTTTCTTTAAGAAGGGCAACAATATTTGTTATTCTGCTGGGAATTGACTGCAGTTCTTGACCACATTTTTACTGATGATAATGTGTGCATATTAACAGCAAATTTTTTCTGCAAATTTGGAGTTAATTTTGATGATAACTTGAAGGGTCATCACCTACACATGTCGTTTTTATGTCGCCAAATTGACGACAAATCATTGACAATTTTGCTGCAGAAAAAAAAATAAAACTTGCTGGTAGATATCAGAACATCGGAAAGTTTTGCTATCTGGGCATGAGATTTGATACATTCATATAAATGTTTTCTATATTTATTACAGACACCGATATATGAAGTATATAGGTTCATGTATAGGAGCAGATATATGATCATACATGACTCATATATAATCCTCTTATACGATTCATATATAATTCTCATATATGATACATATACAAAAATGGGCCAATTTCATATTGTTTGTCATATATATCCTATATGTGTCATATATAAATTATGTAGGGCTATATATGATTCATATATTTTAACATATATTTTAACATATATTTTTGACATATATTTTTTCCATGATGAAGAATTGAGTAGTTTAGCGGGTGTAAATTTTGCAGTCTTTGCTAAACTGCTTGAATCACTCCCTGAAGCAATCGGTTCTAAAATTAATAAACAAAATAAATTATTGGTAACTCTGATGAAGTTGAAAACCGAACTGAGCTATACAGCTTTAGCTGTATTATTTCAAATACACCGGACCACTATTAACCGTATATTCATCACCAATTTATTATCATTGCGTACTTTACTGAAAAACTTTATCATTTGGCCATCGAAGTCCTCCATCCAGGCGAATTTACCAGAAGCATTCAAACGCCATTACCCAAATACACGTGTTATCATTGATTGCACAGAAGTTCAAACAGAAGTTCCATCAACGGTGAGAGATAGAGTTCTAATGTATTCCGAATATAAACACAATCATACAGCCAAGTTCTTGGTGGGATGTACTCCTAACGGATTCATAAGTTTTCTATCCAAGAGTTATGGAGGACGTGCAAGCGATTGTTTTATAACAACGGATTGTGGTCTGATTGATTTAATTGAACCTGGAGACGTAGTACTCACTGATAAGAGCTTTCCGACGATAGAAACTTCACTTGAAAATAAAAATGCAATTTTTATAATGCCACCTTTTCTTCATGATGAACAATTTACACCACAGGAAGTGGAAACAACGTACCATATTGCTTTGGTGAGAATTCACATAGAAAGAATTATGCAACGTATCAAAGATTTTAATATTTTCTATAAATTGCCAATCACGTTACTTCCCTATGTAGATAAAATTGTGTACACGGTGTGTGCATTGATAAATGTACAAAACCCTATTATCAAACAAACTTGATTATTGTAAATTTCAATTGTAAAGTAACATAAATGTGCGAATTCGAGCTGATCTGTTTCGGATGTTGAATGAAAGCAAATGACAGGCCTTTCATGGGATACAATTGTAAATAATTCAATTTAAAAATAAGTGAACTGTGTTAAATTATGCATTATCAATCGATTTATTTTGGATTCATCGTCGTACATCATATTTTTCCATCAAATTTTGACTTAATGATAATAAACTGGCTTCAATCAGAGGCCTAACATTTTTCTTTTTCTTGTATCAACATTTTTTAGACAAAGAATAAACTTCAAACATGAATATAATATGAAAACAACCATCATCAATTAAATATTATGCATAAATAAATATAACTCCTTACAGTAATATAATTTTTTATATAATATCCATTAACTTATGTTTGGCATACAACTTTGGGAGGTAGTGAGTAAAGTAAAATTTGTCTACAGAAGGAATTACCTGTGATAAGAATTCGTCATCTCGATGGACTGTATACAACACAGACAATATATGAATAAATCACAGCTTGGAGTATTTGTGACGTACAGTTGAATTTGAACTTCTGTGAAAATATTATTTTTTTTTTCAATCGTACGCTATTGTCATCATTTAGTAAATAAGGTACATTAAATTTACCATTAGATTCATCATAAATGGGTTTGTGCCTACAAGTATAAGGACATTTTATCTCAATGAGACGTTTGTCCCACAGATTCTTTCCACTGATTTTGATTGCATCCTGATTGCATCAGGAGAGCAGCACAACCACGGTTGATTAAGAGAAACAATTAAACCCACTCTAATTGTTGAGGTACTGGCAGAGAAATGCTTTTTATATTCACAGAGAGCAGTTTCTTCTTTTTTCTCACCGTATGACATCGCTGATGTTTCAATTTTCTTGGGATTAAAAAAATCTTCAGTGACTTTATCTCCATTAAATTTAGTTCCTTTGACTCTATGCACACCACTGGCAGATATTCGTAGCTTTCTTTCTTCGAACCATTGTGTGTTTTGTGCTTGATTAATTGTCTTGACACTTAGTTCAACTCCAGTTTCAATATTACAACAAATTCTTCTCTTGTAGAATTCGTAGACATCTCTAGAGATCTAATTTTCACAAGAAAATTGCAGATTTACCAACTGCAGCATGAAAATTTCCATTGTTTGTTGTCTTGCATTCTCCTCTGCTTCTTTTCTGGCAGTCAAATGAGTAATTTCAACCAATGTCTCGGCTGCGATAATTTATCTCTCATTTCTTTCTTCACATTGCAAAATTTTATATAGTGGTGTATTTTCTAGAGCTGGTCCCAGGAATTTTGTTAACACTTCGATAGGTTGTAGAAATTCAACTAATTTTGGTGCTGAGACAGGTTACGGAAACAATTCTCTAATGTGGATACCTTTACCATAACCAAGTAATTGACGAGGTACATTGTGTAACTAGTGCGTAAAGTGAAACTTTTTTGTACGTACGCGTTACACATACTATTTTTTGTAATTCGAGATACGCGGTAGCGTATCGGCCAAGTCAATTTTCGAATTCTCCGGATGCTCCGAGATTCAGGCCGACAGCTACCGCGTACATATACACGACACAACTACCCCCTCCACTACTCCCGAACAAGAATAACTCGATAAAATGAAAATGCGCATGATTATGGGCAAATCAACCTTAGTTACATCATATACATCGCGTCTGTCCTTCTCATTTCCGTCCTTACTTTTTTTTCCGAGTAATATTTAAAAAGATACGTCCATAGCAACGAGTGGTCTTTCCTATTTTCGTGATTGAGATTATTTTCTTATCATTTTTTTGTTTCGATAGTGGCATTCTTGCGTGACGTCATTCGACAATTATACAATAACCTCATTTATTGGTGTTGCAATGTTGGCTAAGTTGCCTCGGTTGAGTGAAGCGCATGCGTGTCTTCTGTCACGTTTAGAGTTCGGTTTATGCGAGAAATTTTGAAAAGTTCATAGTTTACCGGGAATTGTTGGATCGAATTCAAGAAAGGAGTGAGGCGCGTGGTTTTCGAGGTGATCAAAATATCCGATATTCGCGTAAAGATAGAACTATTAAAATTAAAAGGAGGCGAAAAAATCTTTTGGTTACTTTGAAAAAAAATACGTGAAATCTCGAAAAAAAAACAAAAACTTGTTTTTGTAAAAAAATGCGCCAAGTCAATTTTTTTCGGTATTCTTACAATAAACTATTTCCATGAAGGATCTTTAAAAAAATCTATAAATGGAGGGAAATACGGCAAGTCTGAAAAGCGTAGGAAAAAAAATCAGTAGATGCAGGAACAACGTACTTGGCACGGTTCATAGGAAATGAAGGAGACAAATCGCTGAGAGCTGCTGAGATCAAAGCGTTCGGTTGATATGGGATATTAATAATAATACCACAAAACCGCGCCAAGTACGTTGTTCCTGCATCTACTGATTTTTTTCCCTACGCCTTTCAGACTTGGCGTTGTTCCCTCCATTTATAGATTTTTTTAAAGATCCTTCATGGAAATAGTTTATTGTAAGAATAACGAAAAAAATTGACTGAGCGCATTTTTTTACAAAAACAAGTTTTTGTTTTTTTTTGAGATCTTTTATTCAATGAATGTTATACTACGCGTTAAGCTCTTTTCCTCTCAGCAGCTGTTCTATTTAGATCAGATGCATTCGTCAACCAGTCACTGGTTGTTGATATCATCTATATGTCTTTTTCTGACTTCTTATAATTGGCTTTGAGAAAGTCTGTACAGAAAAGAATCAAGTTAATAATGAGTCAGGATTATAATTATAATTGTTGCGAGCATTCTGAACTGCGATTTAGAAGAAAATTTTGAGAAATTCTTATGGTATATGATGGTTTCAAAAAAAATGTATCTAGATGTATTCTCGTAATATCACTCACTACCGAGATGATTACACAATTAATGATTCGAAAACTAACTTACAGTTTATGTTGTAAATATTTCTCATACCCGTAAGTTCAGGAGAAAAGGTCAAGGGATATTCCTTTTTGTGGGGAATGAAAATCAACAAAATGTACTTTTCGTCACGGACGCCTCTGAAACTCAGTTCTACGACACGTTGGTAGGCCGCCAGGCAGCGCTTCACAGCGCTGCCCGGCGGCCTACCAACACGTCGTAAAACCGAGTCTCAGAGGCGCCGTTGACAAAAAATGTTGTTCGTCATTCGGCCGCTTCGCTCGGTCTCACTCTCGCTCGACTTGCTGCCCTCGCCTTCGGCTCGGGCAGCAACCGTCTTACTCGTTCGTGAGACCGCGCTTCACGGCCTTATAACGAAAATAACCAAAACCATGCTCTCATGCACTCATAACTCATGGTCTTGATGAAGTTCTTCTTCGTCACCCCTCTTTTTTTACGACCAACGCTACTGCATAGGAGTTGTACTGAATTATCAATGAAGAGGAGGAGAATCTTTTTGGAGTCAGCCACAAAGTCTGTTGGACCGGAAGTTTCGATATTCATAAACTCTCTCTGGAAAATATATTAACCCCTCACGTATGGACCCCATATACCATACCGACCTGTTATTATATTTACATGCAGCTCGACCGATGAACAATCATGCTCACGCAGGCCAGTGTAAGTGATCAAATCGAAAGGGATTCAGCAAACCAGATGCCCTATATGCAGATGAATCCTAAAGTTCAACAATTGAATGAAAACAAGGAAAGGTAACTACTATGCGGCAGAACCGTATGCGACAGAAGCTGAAGTGGCAGTAACTGACCGGTTAAAAAATTATGCGTCATCATAATTTGTTCCTTTTTTCTCTACTAATTTCATTGGTAGAATGCTTCCGGATGAGTCCGTAAATGCAAGTCATTTCGATGTGAAAAAGAGCTAAAAACTAGTGGTGCTCTGTAACCATTTCCGGGGTCATTCTTGTATTTTACAACACTCGGAAATTTGGTAACATTATAATAATTATAAACAGAAATGTTTTATCAATCGTTATATTTGACTTTAAATCTGTTTTATCGACGCATTGAAAGAATTTTCTAGAATCAAATAGATCTTTTCAAAAGAAATAGAAGTTTCTGGAAAAACAAAATGAAAAAAAAAAGAAAAAAAGAAAAAAACATTTAAAGAAAAAAAAAAATCATTCTGGAAAGTTCCTTCAAGCAATCAAGAGAAAAAAAAAAATAACTACGAAATTTTTATTAAAAAATTTCGTTTAAAGAAAATTAATCAATTTAATCAATAAATAATTAATTGACAATTAATGAGGTGATAATTTAAAAAAAACTGTGTGTCAAGCTTACGCACGACGGAAGTGAAACTTCAATACTGTGAGAGATAGTCCATACGCCAGGGCCATTTCGTGTCCATTGACTTTTTTAATTTCTCCAGTCAGTTTTATGTTTGAATTTTACATTTTCAGGGTCGCTGATCACGAATATAATAACCGTTTTCGCGAAAGCATGGGCCGTCTATTTGTTGATAATAATTTTATTGTTTAAAACGCACTCTCGCAAAAACGATTCAAGATAGGAAAACAAGTTTTTGAACAAAGAATGTTCTTTACGTCAAAAGTCACATTTTTTGTCATATAACTTGGTTTTTTAACTTTCACGGTTAAGAAGTTATTGTAAGTGGGAGCAACTCCGGCGGCGCGCTGACACTTTCGCGAGACGAGAATGCGTTTCAGGACCGATTGTGAAATACCGATGAAAGATAGAGCAAAACTTTTTAAATAATAAATCTTTGTCATAAAATATGACATTAAATCACTCATTAGACTCTTCGCTCTATCTCCAATAGTTACTGAGAAATTCGCGTTTGTGTGCCAGATGGCGTGGCAAATGAGTCTCCCATTGCACATTCAACCATAATTATCTCGGTAACTATTAGTGATAGAGACAATACTCTCATGACTAAAGAGATGCATCGTTGAATAACAAATATTTTCTGTTTGAAACATTTTTTTCTATCTTCATTATTTCGAGAGATATTCCCAACGCAAGTTAGACTCTAACTCATCGTGAGAGCTCAAGTGAACGAACCGCGTAGTCAGTCTGATTTGCGTTGGAAATATCTCTCGAAATAATGAAGATAGAAAACAAGCAGGCGGCAGCGACATGCGGCTATAGATTTGTAACTACAGATTTGCGATTGTGGAGTTTGTTAATGTTACATGTGTATTTTTTTTCGCCATCAATCAATTGATGGAGCGCTTCCGAATGATGCTTTCAATCCTTTTCGCGTATTATTATAGTAAATGTTTTGCATTTCATATCTCAAAAGTTGAATATCTCCGGAACCACCTGTCCGATTGAGCTGATTTTAAATACCAAACATGACAATCATGAGAGTCACCTTCATGCCAAATTTCAAGTTGATATCTCTTCTTTTTCAAAAGTTAGCGTGTTTATAAGAATTTTCCGCAAAAAACAGAAAATTGGCAATATCTCTAAAACCTTGCATCGACCGGTATATATATCCTGGTTGATTCAGATAGTAGACAACGAGACGAAGATTTTGAAAAAAAAAAAAAGCCAGTAGGTTTGGTCATTTTTGAGATATTCACAAAAAACGATTTACAAACAAATCACTATTCCTCAAAAACTACTCAATCGATCGAGCTGAAATTTGGCACAAAATTAGCACCAACTAATACCAATAATCTGACAAAATTTCAGATTTTTCGGAAATGATTTTCTCAATTAATTGATCAATTTAAGGAAAAGTGACCCCCGAGTGGACACGCGAACAGACGGACATTGGCTCCAAACTTCGTATTTTTACGTTTCAGACCATTCTACATCATTTCCAGCCAAAATTAGAAAATGTAAAAATAGGTCGATGACAATGCTTCCATTCGGAAGCAAAAATAGCCGTATTTCGAAATTTTTGTATTAACGGGTATACATACTTTGATTGATTGAGATAGAAGACATCGAGACGAAGGTTTTGAAAAAAAAAAAAAAAATTAATCGATTTAGTCGTTTTCAAGATATCGGATAAGATAGATCCACATACAAAGTTGAATATCTCCGGAACCACCTCTCCGATTGAGCTGATTTTGAATACCAAAGATTATGACCGTGAGAGGTACCTTTATACCAAATTTCAAGTTGATATCTCCATTTTTTCAAAAGTTAGCGTGTTTACAAGGATTTTCAGTGAAAAACAGAAAAATAGCCATATCTCGAAATTTTTGTATTAACGGGTATACATATTTTGATTGATTAAGATAGAAAACATCGAGACGAAGGTTTTGAGAAAAAAAAAAAATTAATCGATTTAGTCGTTTTCAAGATATTCGATAAAATAGATCCACATACAAAGTTGAATATCTTCGGAACCACCTGCCCGATTGAGCTGATTTTAAATACCAAACATGACAATCATAAGAGTCACCTTCATGCCAAATTTCAAGTTGATATCTCCATTTTTTCAAAAGTTAGCGTGTTTACAAGGATTTTCAGTGAAAAACAGAAAAATAGCCATATCTCGAAATTTTTGTATCAACGGGTATACATATTTTGATTGATTAAGATAGAAGACATCAAGACAAAGATTTTGAAAAAAAAAAAAATTAATCGATTTAGTCGTTTTCGAGATATCCGATAAAATCGATTTACATGCAACGTTGAATATCTCCGGAACCGCTGGTCCGATTGAGCTCATTTTTATTATCAAACATGACAATCATGAGAGTCACCTTCATGCTAAATTTCAAGTTGATATCTCCATTATTTTAAAAGTTAGCGTGTTTATAAGAATTTTCTGCAAAAAACAGAAAATTGGCCATATCTCTAAAACTTTGCATCGACCGGTATATATATCCTGGTTGATTCTGATAGTACACAACGAGACGAAGATTTTGAAAAAAAGAAAAAGCCAATAGGTTTGGTCATTTCTGAGATATTCACAAAAAACAATTTACAAACAAATCACTATTCCTCAAAAACTACTCAATCGATCGAGCTGAAATTTGGCACAGAATTAGCACCAACTAATACCAACAATCTCACAAAATTTCAGATTTTTCGGAAATGATTTTCTCAATTAATTGGTTAATTTAAGGAAAAGTGACCCCCGAGTGGACACGCGAACAGATGGACATTGGCTCCAAACTTCGTATTTTTACGTTTCAGACCATTCTACATCGTTTCCAACCAAAATTAGAAAATGTAAAAATAGGTCGATGACAATGCTTCCATTCGGAAGCAAAAATGTTTTAAACCGAAAATATTTGTTATTCTACGATGCATCTATTGAGTTATAAGACTTTTGTCTCTATCACTCATATTCATTTTGTCTCTATCACTCATAGTCATTTGCCACGCCATCTGGCACACAAACGCAAATATCTCAGTAACTACTGGAGATAGAGCGAAGAGTCTAATGAGTGATTTAATATATTATTTTATGTCAAAGATTTTTGATCCAAACCATTTTGCTCTATCTCTCATCGATACTTCACAATCGGTCCTGAAACGCGCTCCCGCTGCATGAAACTGTTAGCGCGCCGTCTGAGTTGCTCCCACCCACAATAACTTTTTAACCGTGATAGTTAGGGAACCAAGTTATATCACAAAAAATCTGTCTTTTGACATGAAGAACATTTTTTGTTCTAAACTTTTCTTCCTATCTATAACCGTTTTTGCGAGAGTGAGTTTTAAACAATAAAATCGTTATAAACAAATAGACGGCCCGTGCTTTCGCAAAAACGATTATCATATTCGTAATCAGCGACCCCGAAAACGTAAAATCCAATCATAAAACTGACTGGAGGAAATAAAAAATGTCAATGGACACGCAATGGCCTTGGCGTATGGACTAAGAGCGACAGTGAATGGTGAGCGGTGGTCAGGGTCCCCAGGGGTCTGGTTACCCCCACCTCGCTATGACGGTTTTTCGTGACGATCTTGAGTCGATTTTGCTCCGGTCGTCGAAAATCCATGACGCGCGTAAAGAAGTTTCACTTCAAAAAAGACTATTTTCATAAAAAAGACAATATTTCAATTAACTCATCGAGTTAAAATCATAATTGATTATGTTAAAATATTGTGAGATGAACTTTGTAATCTGTCAAATTTATTTCAATTAATGATGAAAAACTGATAAAAACTATGTTGTGTTCAAATGGACTTTTGGTGATTGTTTATAATATTTAAATAATCAAATGGATTATTCCAAATCCAATTAATGAAGAGCAATTACTTCTTGGATGTCTTGGATAAATATTCCTAATTGGTTATCAAGAAAAAAGAAATATTCTGGAAGCTGTTTTCTGGGTGTCCAGTTCCGGTATTCCTGATTCTCTGGATATAAGCGTCTATTTTCTACTCAAGCACCCTTCACAGCGCTGCCCGGCGGCCTACCAACACGTCGTAAAACCGAGTCTCAGAGGCGCCGTTGACAAAAAATGTTGTTCGTCATTCGGCCGCTTTGCTCGGTCTCACTCTCGCTCGATTTGCTGCCCTCGCCTTCGGCTCGGGCAGCAACCGTCTCACTCGTTCGTGAGACCGCGCTTCACGGCCTTATAACGAAAATAACCATCGTGTAGAGAGCGAGAGAGGAACAGAAAGATTAATCGAATGGCAGTGCACTATGGAAAATTAAAATGAATTTAAAATAGGCCGCTATGTGACACGGGCCAATACGTAAAAGCTTCGCTTCTTTCGGCCGTCCCGCGACGGCTCCATGTTTTTCTTGCTTCAATCGACGCGACTCAATGTAACTTAGAATTGATTAGTTTTTGGGGACGATCGTACATTTTGACTATTTTATTTATCAATAATAAACTTGGGTTGGTGGTTAAATTTTTCATCAACATGAAGGAACTAACTTCCTTTATCAGTTAGAAAAAAAACAATTTATTTTTGAATACTTGTGGGTTTATTATAAATATCCTTAAAACTCGGGAAGTTTCACTTCTGCCGTGGGTAGTTTCTACGCACTCATTTTTTTTTTATTTATTTTCCATTTTATTTTTTCATAATAAGGCCTTAGCCTAGGAGATCCTCAGATAATTCTGACGAACCGGGAAGTTTTTTTTGTGACGTGAACGGGTCACACCCACCATGGGAGCGAGCTTGCGAGCTGTAACCCGGCTCGACGGTCGCCAGGGATTTTTACCCACTAAACCCCAAGGTTGACCCGAGAGCATTCATTAATAGCACTCGAACCGATAGTGAATTTGTTTGTAATTTCAACTTAATTGTAATTTCAATCAATTACAATTTCTCAAGAATTTTGGGTGATTTAATTAATTATTACTTATCTTTTTAAATCATCTAAGTTTCTTCAACGTCGTATTACTCGAGTTTGAAGTTTTCATGAATGTCCCCATGAATGAAAATAAGTTGATGTCGATTCAGTGTACTCAGGAATCCAGAGATCGTTGAGTAGAAAATAGACGCTTATATCCAGAGAATCAGGAATACCGGAACTGGATACCCAGAAAAC
>JAOZGT010000041.1:0-18416 GCA_035578325.1 Coelinius sp. EB29 | reverse complement strand
TGAGATAGAGAACAGGTGCCCTATACCCATATCTTTCGAGTGCATACATATAAATTACGTAATCAACTGGAAAAACCTAGACGTGAGAGAGGGGCAGATGGGAGAGGTGAGTTAACAAGAAGAAGAAGAAGAAGAAGTTGGAAATTGCGAGATTTTGCAAAAATACTTTTTTTTTCATTTTTTTCTATATTTTCTTTATTATTATCATATATTTTTTCATCCCATATTTTTCTACTTTTTCACGTGCTTTCATCGTATCACACGCGAAGTGGAAAATGCATTGCACTCGACGTACTGTGTATTACATGGATGTTTTATAGACGCGTGTGTTGTCAAGTCTCTCATATTTTTATTATTTTTTTTTTCTTGGATGGAAAAGAAAATGTAATAATGATAATAATGGTTTGGGTAGAGCTGGAATAGGGGTGGCAGGGGGAGACGGGGGGGGGGGGGGTTGAAGTCCTTTTTATACCTTTACATGGCTCTTGCGTAAGCTTTCATTATTAAGAGGAAGAGAGATAAAAGTTGCCATTGGCCTTCTGATGTCTGACGTTGAACATTGAGGAGTGGATGGGGTAAGACGTGTTATATAAGGGGGGGAGGGTGGTGAAGGATGTGGAGAATATTGTAGACGACATCTGGTGGTTGAGTAGGGGAATATTGAGTTTATTCTGTTGGGATTTGTTTCTTTTAAGGTTCTGGCATTTTTCAGGGAAAATTTATCCGGATATTTTTTGTTGTTAATCACTATTTTCCGATTATCTTGAAAATTTATGGGTTTAGGGGAAAATAGTAAGAGACATTTTTTGAAGATTATAAAATTTTATAGAAAAATAGTCTCTTGACTTTTTTTTTAACATCATTAATTCTCGAGATAATTACATGATTGATGGAATGACGAAACCAATTCATGTATTTTTATGATTTTCATACAGAAATATCTTTCATTTGATTTGAAGAATTGGAGCAAATAATTTTTTTTTTTGCCATCATAATGAAATAATTGTGAATTTTCTTTTAAATTTCTGTTAATTATTCGTAATTACGTGATAATTTTTATATCAATGAATTAATGAGGAATATTGTCTAGACATTTGTTCATTTATTATAGAATAATTCTATTCATATTGTTAACACTAGGGGATTCATTAATTTTAATGGGATACGGAATATTCGTGTGTTTGAATTCTATCTTCTGTAATAGAAAGATCAAAATGGGACATGATGATATCGTCAGTTTAATAGGACATTTGATAGTTATATCGAATGTGCATTCATCCCAAATATACCAGAATTGGTGGTCATATACTGTTTGCATAATATTTCAATTTTTGAATTTGATTTGTGAGGACATTAGTCATGCTGAATATTGTGGTATTAATATTGCAATTAAATGGTAGATAATTTAGTTGTATTATCAAATATTTGAAGCAATCAATCGAGTGATGAATTCGATAACAAAGTGATAAAAATATGAAATTGATATTTCTAGGGATTTTCGCGTTTTTCTCCGAAACCAGTGGTTTTAAGAGAAAATATTAAAAGATATAATTTATTGGAAATCTCATCCTCTACAAAACATGTTTCTTGACATTTTTTCGTGAAATCAGTTATTACCGAAATAATTCAATTTTTTTAATTAAAAAAAATCCATTTTTTTTCATTCCTGTTTTGTTTATTGCACTCTTATTGCGGAAACTAGTGGTTTTATGAAAAAATGTCAGAAGACCTTTTTTTTAGCTGATGAAATTTCCAATAAAAAGTGTCTCTTAACATTTTCTAATAAAATCACTCATTATTTAGATAATTTGATATTTAATCATGCGAAAAGTCGTCTTGTTATATTTCATTCATTTTTCGATTACGTCATATCGAAAATTCAGTCAATCTTTCTTCTCTTCAATTGATCAATCCTCTCAGAGGTTCTACAACTACCTACCTGTCTATTAAAACCACAGTAAAAAGTTTGATGAAAAACTAAAAGCTCCACTGTGAATATTCACCGTCAAGTCCTCCAAGTGCAACAAAGTATCCTGATGGGACTACGTTAATTAATGTCACAGCATCATCCTCGCTGTTCACTTTCGGTACACTCTCTCAGAGTCTTACCAAGCTTGTTAAAAGTCTCCAATGAACTTTCGACTACGACAAACTCATTTTCACGAATACACGGAAATCCAGCAAAAATGTAAAAATTCTTTTTTTTTCGAAAATTCGACGAAATTGAAAAAATTTCAATTGCTATAATCAAAAATATATATTTTAAATAATTACCCATTTTGCCCCTGTAGTATCTAAAATACTTGAAAAAATATGGATATCATCAAGAAATTTGTTTTTATAATTTAAAAAATGATTTTATATCAAATTTTTTAATTTTTCAAAATTACTCCATTGACAGTCATAAATCAGAAGAAGAAAAAAAATTTCCATTTCAATTTTGGAATCAGGAAAAAGATGTCTGCGAAAAGAATGGAATAAACTCGTATTTATTTCACGTTTTTCCGCATTCTTGATCGGAAAACATGCGATCACATTCGTAAAAAACTGAACTATACGATGGGAGTTAAACAAATAAAATAAACTGGTACGTCTGATGAACCGCAGTGGAACGAGAAAGTAGAGAAATTTTTCATCTGTAAAAAAAAAAAAAAAAAAAAGTAGAGGTTTGAAGTACCTATACAAAAATACTTTTTATCAGTTCAACTTATTTTTGTCTCTCGGGCAGTGACTGTCTATCGATTCTGGATGCTCATCCAGACTTGAACCAATCGGGATGCGAGTGATTTGAAAAATAAAAAAATTAAATAAACATTGTAGCCCAGAGGTATATAGTCTTTGGAGTAGCTGTATTATCCTTCCCCTTGTTTGTTCTTTATCGGAAACAAACATACGGGAGAGAATTCATGGCTGAACATTGGCCGTAGACTCTGATACATTGTTTGACACAGTGTGTTACATGCTGATAAGGCATGTAGTATCGAATATTTTTGGGGAATTTTATTTGCCAAAAGACAAATTATCACTTCGTAAATTTATATTTCATTCACCGAGGGGTTCATCTGCATAACAAGTAACTCATCCGATTTTTCATATTGATACACTCTCAGCTTGTTTTCCGAAAAATTACATTTTCGGAGCCATTTGATGTAATAAATGTCGAATTCTACGTGACTGGGATTAATGGAGATCAGTTGAATGTAATACAACTGGAAATAATAGATTAAATCAACATTAATCGTCAATCGTTGACATTGTTAATTATCACTGATAATTAAGTCTATAAGCATTTTTTAAAGTCACACATTCCATCCAATTTCAATGCAATTAGTCTCAATTTGTTCATTGGAACGTTTTCTATCAATTTTCCGGATAAGTTATTCAGAAAAATACACTAATAATGAATTATCACTATATGTTTATAGGTTCATTGGTTTTGTGATGCATTAATGCTACTATAAAAATAAAACAACAAATAATAATGGGAAAGCCGCTCGTTAACTCAATAGAGAATGTTCCAATGAGCATAATGAGCCCAATAACACAGCAATCGGATGAAAATTGTCACTTAAATAAACATTTATAAACAAAATTTCTAGCAGTATTTTGCCATCTCAACAAATGACAGTTAATATTTATCAAATCGATGAATATCAGTTGCGTTCTATTCAGCTAAACTCGATGAATCCCACTCGAGCGAAATTTCTCCCCTTTGGTAATAAAAAAGGACACAAAAATTCATTTAATGAAGCTTTTATCCCCCACCAACACTCAAAAACTTGATCAATTTTTCCTTTTTCCCCCACTCGCAATTAAATTACTTCATTCTCAACGAGTGAAACTTTTTCATAGTTTCATAATTAAATACCACGAGCATCACATTATAGTTTTTGAATTCAATGAAAGCCGGCGAGTACTTTGAAAAAAAAAAAAAAAAAAATGAAAAAAATGGGTAAGAGAATGTGAAAAAGTTTCAGGGGCGATTTAATGAGATTTAATGCATTGAATCAACTCTCCAACAGCATGAATGGGGGAGGCACCTGCATGTACAACAATTGTGCAAAATATCCTCCAAAAGTTACATAATTATAAAAATTTCATAAAACCTACATTTTATTGCAGGGACTGTACCACTAGACCTTAAGAACCTTCATTTTGTCCTTATTATTAATATTTTTTTCAAGGGATAGGAGCATTTTACCATTGACACAATTTTTGGCTTCTTGTACAATTTTTTTCTTTTTCCCCTTTTTTAAGCAATGTGTTACCCCAGTGAGGGGCAGTGGAGGAGGGGAGAGGGGGTGAATGAAAGTCGTAAAACCTGTTGCATCCCTCCCTCTCTCTCTTCACGGCAATACTGTCCAAGAACTACCAGAACTGATGGTTTTGGCTGAGAACATAAGGAGGGTAGGGGGGAGGGTAGAAGGGATAGGGTGAGACAAACTTCACTGGGGTTATCACGAATATTTCTCCTCCACCTTGAACAGCACCATTTATCGGTAACGACTAATAGATTGTCCAGTTACAAAGGCAAGTCCTGTTCACTCGATAGTATGGCCTTCACTTTGTCATGGCTGACCAGAACGTGAATGAAACTACTTGGATGAATTGGAGAGTGGGTCTGATCGTCAAAGGGGATTTCTACTTTGGGAGAATTTGCTCGTTGAACGGTTTTGGTCTTTGATGAAATTATTTTTTTTTTCTTCGGTGGGTGGCGGAGGGGGGGGGGGGATTCGGATTGTAACAACCCATTTTGCCCCACTATTTCAAGAAAAAAATCCAATTTTTATTTATTTTTTCAAATATGAATTTTATTGAGTAAAAAAATTGTTAAAAAAGAGATTTTTTAAATTTATTTTTCAATACTGGGGGCAAAATGGGTCTTATTTCTTATTTTTACTCAACTCATCAGAATAGTTTAAGATAATGTAAAATGAGAAGACTCATGCCTCAAGTGTATCCTAACAGCTCGATGAACCGAAAAAAAAATACCCTCGGTATTTGAAAAATGCCCCAACATCAAATTACGTAATCAAGAATCTCAATTTCAAACACAGGTAATGGTAGAAGATTGAACAAAGGAGTAATACCATCAACAAGAGGGATGAAACTGAAGTAGGTAGTGGTCACCGAGGGGGGAATGAAGGCATAAAACTGGCGGGTGCCCTCGAGGCGATGCTCTTGAGTGAAAACCACAGCTGTGAAGGGAGAGAGGGGGGAGGGAGTGGATAATGTTCAATCACTTGAAGGATATCTCGCCCAATTGTTGTACATGCAGGTGCCTCCCCCATTCATGCTGTTGGAGAGGTGATTCAATGCATTAAATCTCATTAAATCGCCCCTGAAACTTTTTCACATTCTCTTACCCATTTTTTTCATTTTTTTTTTTTTTTTTTCAAAGTACTCGCCGGCTTTTATTGAATTCAAAAGCTATAATGTGATGCTCGTGGTATTTAATTATGAAACTATGAAAAAGTTTCACTCGTTGAGAATGAAGTAATTTAACTGCGAGTGGGGGAAAAAGGAAAAATTGATCAAGTTTTTGAGTGTTGGTGGGGGATAAAAGCTTCATTAAATGAATTTTTGTGTCCTTTTTTGTTACCAAAGGGGAGAAATTTCGCTCGAGTGGGATTCATCGAGTTTAGCTGAATAGAACGCAACTGATATTCATCGATTTGATAAATATTAACTGTCATTTGTTGAGATGGCAAAATACTGCTAGAAATTTTGTTTATAAATGTTTATTTAAGTGACAATTTTCATCCGATTGCTGTGTTATTGGGCTCATTATGCTCATTGGAACATTCTCTATTGAGTTAACGAGCGGCTTTCCCATTATTATTTGTTGTTTTATTTTTATAGTAGCATTAACGCATGACAAAACCAATGAACCTATAAACAAATAGTGATTCATTATTAGTGTATTTTTCTGAATAACTTATCCGGAAAATTGATAGAAAACGTCCCAATCAACAAATTGAGACTAATTGCATTGAAATTGGATGGAATGTGTGACTTTAAAAAATGCTTAATATTAATTATCAGTGATAATTAACAATGTCAACGATTGACGATTAATGTTGATTTAATCTATTATTTCCAGTTGTACTACATTCAACTGACCTCCATTAATTCCAGTCACGTAGAATTCGACATTTATCACATCAAATAGCTCCGAAAATGTAATTTTTCGGAAAACAAGCTGGGAGTGTATCACTTGGCCAACCTCAAGTCTCTAAATTTTTTGTACATAATTTGATGGAAAGATATACTACACCTCGTAATTCATCCACTGTTATGTGCAAAAAACCACGATAATTCTCTTGCTCACATTTTGACTCGGTTTTCACTGGAACTTTTACCATCCCCGGGGGGAGGAGGGGGAGGGGGGGGGAGGAGAGAGTTAAGAGTCGAGACAACCGCTCAGTGTTAAAATTGCTTATTCTTGTTACCTCTCCTCTCAGTGGTGAGGTTCTGTGCGGTTGTCATATTATAGTTTTATTTTCTACAGTTTTCTCAAGTGGCAACACTTTAAAATGATGAAAAAATTTTCCATGTTGCAGAATTTTTTTTACGCTTCTTTATTCTCTCTGAGAGATAATTTATCAAAGAAATATATTAAGAATATTTTCATTGAATACTCAATGGAATTTCAAAGGAAGCAAAACTCTCATTTTTTCAAAATGTTAATTTTTTTTTTATCAATTAGGTGATTATCTCGGTAATGAGTGATATTATTGAAAAATGTCAAAAAACATTTTTCGTCGAAAATTTCCTCATCTACAAAAAATGTCTCTTGACAATTTTGTGAATTTATTATTCCATGCAAAAAAAAAAAATCACAACTTCATGGAAAATAAATGTGTTTGAATTGAAAGCTACTCTCAACGGTTGATACCACCATTGGTATTCTCCCCAACAAATTCAAGGACATTGTTTTGAAAACAACTGAAGTACCCTCAGGTAGTCCTTCACTAATGAGCAAACTGATATCACTACCAAAACCCTCATGAGCGTTACATTTCTCTCATGTAAAGGTGGAAAGCCAACGATACTGCCAGACCAACGTATCGATTCGTACTACTAAATTCCACTGGCATTGGATCACTACCAACTACAACTTTGCCCCAAGGGACAGGGTTTCACCATGATTGTTGGTGTTACCTATACCGTATCCTCGTTTGTTCTCATTTATGTGTCAACCAATCTATTTATGTTTAATAATTTTAAGGTTTTGTTTGATTGAACGACATGTTTGATTAACTTGATCGACTTGATTCAAGCAATGTTGACCTTGACTTGAACAAAACTCTAACAATTCTCGAGTTTCTTTGAAACATAAAAGGTGAAAGAAATTGCGAATATCTTGGCTAGTTGGAGTTCTGAGTGAGTGCAAGTAGTTTCATTGAAAAGCCGAGGAAATTCTATCTGAAAAATATCACCTGATGACCTCATTTGATCTTCAATATGGCGAAAAACAAGCAAAAACGCCTTTTCACTCGGAAAAACTTGGTTTCATTAGATCTCGAGGGGTATGAGTACAAAAGGGGGTGAAAACCAATGTTCTTGAGGAATCTTCACCTGGGATTCTAATGAGATTCATCCCAACTATCTAGTTCTAGCGGCTTGAACAACATAAATTACGTATTGTAAAATGCTCGTCTCTTTTAATAAGTTAAATCTTTATTAAAAGGATTAGGAGCGAAATAATTAATAAACATCGAAGATATAAAAAATATGACATGTTCAAGAAGAGACTCAAAACAAAAAGTAAAGAAGATCGATCAGACGATCGTACGTGGTTGGTTAGGAGGGAAAAAGAGAGCAAATACGTAACAGTATCAAAGAATTTCAAAGTCAAATGTATTTTGCTAATTGTTAGATCCAGGGTCTTCAACGGACATTTGCATGGATTTTTGATGAGATTCATGATACTTTCTAGTTGATTGTAATTCGAAAACCCAAAATTGTATTTCGCGAATTTTGAAGGTCATCCCTACTCGAAGGAATTCGTGATATCAGTGACGATATCAGTAATTTGAGATGATAGAATAATTGAGGGCTGTTTCAATACGAAGTTACATAAATTTCCCTCTGAAAATACGGGTTTACAATCCTTTCTGCTTTACAACTTCAGAAGATACAGAGTAATAAAGTTTTCAAGGTCAAACTTGTTTTCCTCATAACTCGACTATTTACAAACAGAATTCTATCATCAGCCAGTGTTTTCAAGCGGAAATTTCCCCTCACCCTCCCCCTCGAATAACTGATCCAAATTATCCCTTTTCACAACAAAAACAAATTCAAGGTCAAACTTCTTTCCCCCCGTATCTCCTCGATTTACCTACAGAATTTGATCCAAAATCAGGGTTTTCAGCCCTAAAATTTGCCACCCTATCCAATAAACTTACCCCCAAATCACCCCCCTCCCTCCCCGTTATCACAACCACCAACATAAAAATCATCATCATCAAATCACGCGTCGCAACCAATATCAATTTCCGCACGCATCCCCCCCCCCCCCCCCCAAGCGTTAACTCACCCACGAATGCCCACAGACATCCCTCGCATGCTGATCCGAATCCATAATATGACCATACACAATCCCTCCGTAACTGCCCCCCCCCCCTCCCCTCGCCCCTCTCCCACCCCCCTCTGGGAAATTTGGTATTGTACGTGTGTGTAACTGTATGTTATCCCAGCAGTAACCAATGACAGTACTAATCCGAGTACTAGCTCACCCTAACCCATATTACCCCCTCCCCTTACTCCCCCCCCCTACATATAACCAAGTCTGTGCATCACGTTGTGAATATACATTATGAACAATGATTATGTGTAATATTCCAATTTTAGAGAGAATATTGTTGACATGACAATGTCCTTATTCGTCTTATCGTTTAAATTTTCCCGTAGGCTAAAATGGCCGTTTGATATGTGTCATGTGTTAAACATATCAACGTTTTGTGTTCTCATATGTCACGTTATTTTTATGATTAAGAATCTGTCATTCATTGAGTGATTACTAGATGTCATGGTAATGTCGTTTTGGAATGACTCTTGAGTGATTAATAATGGGGGTGATATGATCTGTGAGTGGAAGAAATCCGTCATCTGTTGATTAGATGGGGGGGGGGGGGATGAATGGTTTGGAGTCATTTGAATGAAAATAGTTCTGTGATGTGAAAAATAAAATTCTGGAGGTTTTTTTTTAAAGATACAGTGATTCTTCAGGTATAGAGATATTTCATAAAGATTGTTTTGTGAATATCTTCGAAGGGAGTCGGCTTAGGGAAAAATATGATAAGAGATTTTTTGTAGGGAATTTTGTGAACTATAAAAAAAGTCTTATGACATTTTTTTATAAACTTCTTTGTTTAAGAGATATTTGCGAAATAATGTAAAATTTTAGTTTTCAAACATTATTAGAAATTCAAAAATTACAATTTGATAAATATCTCTAAAACTAGTGGTTTTACAGAAAAATGTGAAAAGATCTATTTTATACCTCATAAAATTTTCAACAAAAAATGTCTTTTATCATTTTTCTCTAAACTCAAAAATTTCTGAGATATTCACAAAATAATAAATAATCCTTAAATAATTTAATATGTCGAAGAGTATCAAGTTTACATTATCATGGACTCCTAATTACTAGAAATTTCACTGGCAAGAATTCCCACTAGACCCCCTAAACAGGCACCTAACAGCGGTGCCTTGGATCTATATACATTATTTCCACTCCTCCGTACGGTACAGAATATCGCATTATACGCATACGCGTTGTAACGGCAGAGAATACTGATAAGTGCAGAGGAGATATGCCGAGGATATGGGCTAGTTGTTATCCGATCCCAGAGGCCTAATCCAGCCCGTAGGCAAACTCCAATTTACGATGTCGAAGGGGTATACGTAATGGAGTTGTATGAGCGTATGGATATAAGCACTGTAGTGAGGTTACTGTATTCATCCCCGTTGTCATCAGTTTGTGACGCACACAGACTAGTTGAGTTCATTTTCAACTGCTCTTCATATTACCCTCTTTGTCAAGCCTCCCTTCAACGTCTCCATACGGGGATTAATGAAATCAATCATCAAAAATTAGGTTTCATGATGATGATTGGTAATTAAATTCAACCAGTGAATTATTAAAATCAAATTATACTAAGAAAAAATGATTTTAATGAAAAATATCAAAAGACATTTTTTCTTGGAAATTTTGTAATCTACAAAAAAAGTTTTTTAACATTCTCTCGTAAAATCACTCATTATCGAGATAAATAGAAAATTACTAAAGAAAATTTTTTTTTCTCTGTAATTATTCATTTAACTCGATAATGGATGGTCCTACGGAAAAATGTCAAGAGACATTTTTTATTGAAAATTTCTCATTCTTCAAAAAAGGTCTCTTGACATTTATCCTTAAAACCCATCTCATTATCGAGATAATTGGATAATCCTCATCATTGCTTTACATCGAAATATGAATTTTATCGAATTTATCAGCTTCACCCCCCCCCCCCCGCGCCATTCGATTCAGCTTCACCTTGCACTCACCCAACCGGGTAAAATCCGTACACAGCAACCACACCCTCTGGCGCTCTCGTATAACCTTAATTAGCATTTCACTTAATCCATCCTTACCTAATTATTAAAGCACATAGAGTTGTGCGCCAAGTGAATATGTGAACCTGTGCGGTATTTATAAAAAAAAAATCCAGAGGCCGTGGGGAGGAGAAAAAAAAAGTTTTATACCGAGTGAAAACAACTAGCGTCTACGTGAGACGAAATAAATGGAATAAGAGAGATTCTTGGGTCGTCGACTCCTGTATTTTCTCTCTCTCTCTCTCTCAACCCTCTCTGTTTTAATTTTATTTACTCCCTTTGTTTTTTATTCTCTCTTTAGCGTTTCATCATCTCATATATTTTATTTTTCTCATGAGTTTTTTCTTCTACATTTTTTTTTCCAACTCCTCTCGTCTCGTTCCACCACCTGTACCTATTACTTCAACCCCACCACCAATTTTTTACCCTATATATACGGTATTTTTCTGAGAGTACAAAAGCATTTTTGCCTAGAGTACTCTCGAGTGGGAAAGCACATGGTTTCAGAGGGTGGACGAGGGATCTCTGTGGGTTGAGGTGGAAAATAGTCGAGGCAGAAGTTTTCCTCGAACGCGTCGGTATTCACCAGAGTACACACTATATCGTTATTGACATAAAAAGAGTCGTGGAGAAAGTGAGGGAGGACTTAGACTCTGACGATACGATTTCATCTATAATTCTATTTTTAATTAAAAAAAAAAAAATCAATTTTTTTAGCAAAAAAAAATCTTTTATCGAATAAACGAATCGAATAAACGAATAAATACTTTAATTTTTTTTATTCTTTTTCTCATTCTAACAAATTATCCAAGAGTTTTATACAATTTTTTAACTGTAGTTTGAACTTCAAGATTATTTCGAGAGAAGGTTTTTGTGGATATTTCGGAATCTAGTAGGATTAGGAGATAATGTTAAAAGACGTTTTTTATGATTCATAAAAATTCCTACAAAAAAGGTCTCTTGTCATTTTTTCATAAACCTACTAGTTTCGGAGATATCTACGAAATAATCTGAAGATACATTTATAACATAGAAATTCTGTAATTATGATTTCGTGAATATCTTGTTAATTATTGGGTTTATGAGAAAATGTCATAAGACCTTTTTTGTAGCTCACAAAATTCCCTACAAAAAAGGTATTTTCATATTTTCTTTTAAACCCCTTCAATCCAAAGATATTCACAAAATTATGAAATGGTCCGTTGTAAACTCATTTAACATCTCGGAAAAAAAAGAATGTTTTATGAAGAGGAAAATTATGGGAGTGGAAACAATGGAGTGAAGCTATAAAAAGAAAATGGCATGGTGTGGAAAACGTCGAGGGATGTTGTTGGACTCTAACGACACATTTTTATTTTTAATAATATATTTTTTTTTTCTACTCTGTTGTATTTCTATTTCTATTTTTCTCACGTGCATGCCTTCAGAGGCCCCTCTATGGCTTGCCTCCTCTCATTCTTTCATTTTTTCAACCGTCCACTCGTTTAGAATTTCGCTTCACTTACTTCTGTTCAACTTTTCATACTTTAATACTTGAAGGGGTTGGAAAATTTTCTGTGAAAGACATGTTTTTTTTTCTCTTCACTTTGCTTTTGAGGGAATGGAGATGGTGAAAGAAACAGAGATATGATGGAGATATTTGTTTGGGATTTTTTTTCTCACTGGACAGGGAGACGCTGAGGCTTTCAGTCCAAGCTGGAAAGCTTCATTGTTGAAGATTTTCAACTGCTGGATTTTTCGTCTTCTGGAGAATTTAAATATTCGAGATTTTTTGACTGGAATTTTTTTGAATTGCAGTTATGAATGGGGAAAGTGCGGATTGAATGAAAGACTTGGTATGTGAGATAAGAAAATGTCAAGAGAGATTTTTCTTTTAGAGGAAAATTTAATGTCGGTGAAATGGAAAAATATAACAAGTCGATATTTTTTATAATTGTGAATTTATCTGAATAATGAGTGGTTTTAATGGGAAAGGTTAGGAGACATTTTTTGTTGCAAATTTTTTTAGCTACAAAAAAAGTCTTTTGACATTTTACACTAAAATGGCTCGTTATCGAGATAATTTCATGTTTCAAATGTGAAGATTCGTCTAGTTCTGCATAAATATAATCAGTTTTTTGTATTTATCTTAGAAACGAGTGATTTTAGGGAAAAATATCGAGAGACCTTTTTTGTAGCTTATAAAATTCCAAACAAAAAATGTCTTTTAATATTTTCTCCTAAAACCTCCTATTATTGATATAATCCCGTATTCAAAAAAAAAATTTGTCGAAAATTCGATTGAAAAGTGGAAAATTGACAATAATTTTAATAAAAAACTATAAAAATAAATACCTTTAAAAAAATCATCCAAAGGCCAAATTACCTCCATAATTACTGAAGGCAAAAAATAACAATATTACCTTCGAACTTATTTAATAATTTAATCTCCTCGTGAAATTTTAACGAAAATTTCTCTAATTTTCCCACCAAGTGTATAAGTACATGAACTCATTCCTTCTATCCCTTTAAAATCCATTGTTCCCCCAGTTTAATTCTCGGTATGTATTCCAATGAATAGTCTACTCGAGTATTATTCGTAAAAATATTTATTCTCTCAAATGTTGAAGCTCTCCAGTGACTTTTCAATTAAACTTGCGCCACGAAAATTCATCTCCTCTTTATACGATTCAAGGAAAGTGAAACAAAAGTTTGTGAACGGAGATTAAAGCTTTACTACGGATGTTGGCTTCTATTCCTACCTTTCTTCAAGCCACAATACTACAAATCATCGGGTCGGGTGTTTAGTTTTACTGGAGAGAGAAGATAGACTAGAATACACGCCAATATTTGCCCTGATCAATTTATTCGGGTGATGGAATTTTTTTTTTTTAATCTTTCGGATTTTTGAATAATCTTTGTCCAAATTTATTCCAATAAAAATGAATTATAAATCATTAACATAAAACTAATTATCTAAATTAATTAAGAATCATGAAATTTTGTCATTGAAATTGTAATTTTCATATTTTCATCAAAAAATTATATTAAAAAAAAAATCCAAATCCCTTCAAATTTCTTCAAAAATCATTTCTCTCAAAATTCTAAAAAAATCACGAATCAGTGACAAAAGATATTCATCCAAAGCATCCGCTAGTAATCCACGACTAAGAACAAAGGAAATCTCCCAGTTAACTGCGTTTCACCTCATCTCCCCACCCCCTCCCTTTTTCTCATCTCTCATTAGCGATAATTGAATGTCATTGTCCCTCCCATCATCCCCAGATATCTTGCTGACGACAGCGATCATTTGTTTACCCCCCCCCCCCCTCTCTCTCTCTCCCCACCGCGAGAAGAATTCACGTAACTCATTATTAATTTATCGACTAAAAATTAAAAAAAATTATTAAAATTTATAAATTCTTCATTCTTTTTACGTATCAAAAATATTTCATTCTTATCAAACTTCTTTTCATTCTCGTCGCGTGAAATCCTTCCTAAAGCAATGAATCTCATTGTTATCTTTCTTTCTCTCTCGAAGAGGAAGAAAAAAAAAAGACAAACGTAAGATATGGGATAATTTAAAAGCACAAGAAGTTTATCTATTTTTCACTTGAAACAAAAATTAAGAGATAGAGAGCATTGAAAATATTCGCATTCAAGAGATGTGGGGAAAAATTAGCTGGAGAACTATATATTACGTCCCATTTTGCCCCACAATTTATGAAAATAGGAATGAAAATAATTTTCATTATCAACTAATTGTTTTCTTTTTTTTCAATTTCTGTAGAAAGAAATATTTTTTCATCAAATTTTCTGAATTACAGTAATAATGACGCAACTGAAATAATTAATTAGTTAATTAATTGGTTAAAAATGGAAAAATCAAACTTTTTTGAAGGGGAAAAAAAAAATGTGAAGATGGTTTTTAAAAATGTGAATTTTCCATAGATCCCTGCTGGACTGCCTCAACTTGAATCTCATTCTTTTATATCACCCCCCCCCCCCCCCCCCGCCCACTCACCCCCTTTTATACTCTTTTAACGCTAGTTTTTCCCTCTCCCATCCATCGAAAATCGATCTCAATGAAAACGTGACTGTTTTTCCAATGAATTCCCTCAGTTTCAACTCATTTTGTTTTTCCTTTTTTCTCAATTCTCCTCTACCTAGGTTTTAAAATCCCCCTGGGAAGGGTACAGCAGGACATACCATGAGCACGTACCTCCTGATGCCCGTTTACGATTAAATAGTCGTCTATCGTTTCCACACGAAAAACGGAGCTACGAACAAGAGTTAAAGTCCTATATCCTCCCATACTCATTGACCTGGATACACTTGGGCACTTTGATGGATACATCTTTAGCTCTTGGTATCATCCTGATCGGCCATTTTCCATACCTCAATGAGTATCAATGATTAATGGCCTGATTTGAGGGTTTTTTCAGTAGAATTTAGGGGTTCTTGGGGTAATTAGTGATTTTATCGGAAAATGTCAAGAGACACTTTTTGTGGAAAATTTTGTCAGCTATAAAAAAGGTTTTTTAACATTTTAACGTAAATTCATTAGTTTTCGAGATAATTGGAAAATTTTATTAATTCAAAATATTATCATTCATGACATCGTCATCCAGTGTTTTCCAGCGGAAATTTCCCTGGCTTTTCAATGGAATTAACCCCCCTCCACCCCATCAAGTTATTTTTTTTAAATCTATCAATACTTAAAAAAAAAAAATTATCGGAGAAAGTTTAGGATTTTCATTCTATCATATTCCCCTCATTTTTCCATTTTCCTGCAAATTTTTCTCAATTGTGATAATCCTGAGGACTAATTTCAATTGACTAGAGTGAAATCGATGCTCTACTCCATCAATAGGGGTATAATCTATTGTCTGTTTGAATCAAGTGGAAGGAGTGGAGAGAGGAAACAGGAGTATTGTTTGAAGACATTAATATTGAATGGAGTAAAGGGGTGGGGATGATGTACTTGAACTTTTCCATTTTTTTTTCGTTCTATGAGTTTCTCGGGCTCATTTGTCAGCTCATGAAACGTGGCTCAGGGGAATAAAAGAGTTTGGGAATCAATGAATATTTTATGAGTGATTGTGAGTGATTTATGAGCGAAAGTAGAAAGATTCTTCGATGTGTGATTAATTTCGGTAGAAAAGTGCTTTTTGTAATTATCGATTTTTTCATGGTAACGGAGAGTCTTAGGGGTAAATGTGAGAAGAGATTTTTTATGGAAAATTTTGTCAGCTACAAAAAAGGTCTCTTGACATTTTTTCATCAAATCATTAATTTCCGAGATAATTATGTAATTAATCAACAATTCAAGATTTAAAAAAAATTAATTTTTAACTTCCCGGGATAGGGAAGTTATTGTAATCACCCCGAAAATGAAAATTCGAATTGACATCATATCTTCACGTTTCAAGGTCTCCACAACACTCCCCGATCATTTACAAGGGTGTGTGTGTGTGTGTGTGTGTGTGTGTGTGTGTGTGTGTGTGTGTGTGTGTGTGTGTGTGTGTGTGTGTGTGTGTGCGTGTGTGTGTGTGTGTGTGGATGTATGTCTGTCCGTAGCCCAAAATTTTGTCCAACGAAATCTCGTGAACAGATAAGGCGATCGAGATCATTAATGACGCAATCGAAGCGTCTTCATTCAACTTGAAGCTGAAAGGAGTTCGGAAAAAATTGGTCCAACCGTTCTCCAGCTTTTGAGGAAAGAGACGAGATGAAAAATCGCATTATTTTTGTTTTTTTTTGTTTTTTTTTTTCAAATCTTCAAATGTTTTTTTTTTATTTTTTTTTTTTTCGCTGACCTCCGCGCAGGAGCCGAATCAATTAGAGCGGTTGAGGAGAGGTAAATGCTAAAAAACATTCTGAAAATGAAATTATTTTGCTATTTTTTTTTCTCTGAAAAATTTTTTTTCGTGTTCCATTCAAAAAACGAAAAACGATGAATCAACAAATGACATTTAACATTTATTTTTTTTGTTTTTAATGCATATATGGAGTGATGAGAACCGGGAAGTTTTAGTTGTGAACCTCAATGGTTCGCTCCGACTTAAACGCACCCAAATTCGGGAGCGAGCTTGCGAGCGACCAACAATACTCCGTAGACACCGACCGCACCCCTAGTTTCTTAATGGTTCATATTATCTCGGTAATGAGTGATTCTAGAAAAAAATATCAAAAGACATTTTCTGTGGGAAATTCTCTAATATTTAAAAAAGGTCTCTTGACTTGTCCCCCTAGAAACACTCATTCTCGAGATAATTCAATATGAATTACACCCCTAACACCGTTTCATCAAAAACCTTCAATAAAAATGAATAAACTCTCGATAAATTAGAAAAATCGCAAATAAAATATAATTTACCTCTCTCATATGTGACTTTATCCTCAGTGTAAGGGCATTATGATAATTTATGCTTCTCACAGAGGTGCACTATGGCCTTAAAAATCAATTGCCAAGAGAAAGTGCACTTAGATCGAGAAATCTATTCGTACCCAATAAATCGTCACTTTTTTTTCCATTCATAAAATTTCCTTCAAATGATCTCTAAAATTTTTATTCTCAAAAATTCTTTTTCCTCATTTCTGAAATAATTACAATTATTAAATAAATTCCATACCCCCTTCCCCTTCTCATTTTATTTATTCACTTATCCATTTGTTTAACGAATGATACTATAAATAATAACAATAATAAATAATAATAAATAATAATCTTCTTTGTCAATAGAAATCCGTCTCCATAACTTGAGTACTCTGCGTTGATACAACACTAAATAAATCCCTTCCCCCCCCCTTCCCCTCCCCAATTCACCACCCAACTGCTATCCACCATTTATTTCTTCATCGATATACCAAAGACAAATAACAACTTCCAAATCTCGTGTCTTCCGGTCACCAGTTCACCCCCCCCCCCCCTCCTCCTACTCCTCAAATCTACAGATTCACAAAGATCACCAACAAAAGTCTATGGGATTTAGTACAATTCTCTCTCTCTCTCTCTCTCTCCTCTCTTCTCTCTCTCTCTCTCTCTCTCTCTCTCTCTCTCTCTCTCTCTCTCTCTCTCTCTCTCTCTCTCTCTCTCTCTCTCTCTCATCTCTCTCTCTCTCTCCCCCCCCTCTCTCTCTCTCTCTCTCTCTCTCTCTCTCTCCCCCCCTCTCTCTCTCTCTCTCTCTCTCTCTCTCCCCCTTCCTTCTCATCCACCATTTTATGTACACCAAAGTCCACTAAGTCTTGGCCAAAGGCGCTCCTACACCACCAGGGCTATCAGTTTTCTCGATCCATTGTTGACCCCCTCTCATCCTCTTCTTGTGGATAAGAGAGTAACGATTAAGGTTTCAGAGTCCATCTTTCTTTGAGAAGAGTATACGAAAGAAAAAAAAAAAATTGAAAATAGTGAGTATCAACCATTTGTAGCCACTTTTTCCTTGTCAAATGTCTGGTTATTTTTTTTTTCTCTTTTTACAGATCGAGTTTTGGATATAAATATAAAAAATTCTGAATGGAGAAAGAAAGAAAAGAATTCCAGCACTTTTTTTTTTCTTGTTATGATAAATAACGAAAAATTCAGAAAGATGAGTTACGATATCGGTTTTTCACGTCTCGATTAAACCAACTGAGCAATGCTGTTCAAGAAAGTGGGTTTTTCAAAGGGGGTTGGGGGGGAGCAGTTCGTGTGCCCCGAAGGCAAAGCTGCACTCGTTTCCAGTAAAGCAAGATATTGATTGTATCAACGCCTCTACTTGCCAAACGTGTACACATGCTCTCTGTTGAGTTCTATATATTATGCTGTATTTCCCTGCGGGTTATGTCAAGAG
>JAOZGT010000040.1:0-23490 GCA_035578325.1 Coelinius sp. EB29 | reverse complement strand
ATCAACGCAGAGTACTTCTTATTTCTTTATTTTCTGATCAATTGTTAAAAGAAGAGAAAGGAAAAGTTAGACTTATGAATTTCATGAATAATTGTTTGATTTTGCGCCAATAATATTTGAGGTACAGCGGAAATTGATTTTGTGATAAATTTTCCAAAATCTCAATTTTAAAGAAAAGTTTTTAATTTCAAAATTCTACAAAGATTCGTGAATTGTTTCTCAAGATAGAAAAAAATAGCTGATTCAGGTACAATTATTCGACCTGGCCACTTTTGACTTGAGTCAAGTACATGCAGCCGGTCTGAATCGAGTCTGAAAAAAAATTTCAGATTGATTCAACGACTCAAATCAGGTAGAGTTCGACTCAAATCACGTAGAATTCGACTTGAATCAGGTCGAGTTGAACTTGAATCAGGTATAGTTGAACTTGAATCAGGTAGGGTTGAACTTGAATCAGGTAGAGTTGAATTTGAATCAGGTACAGTTGAACTTGCATCGGGTAGAATTTGACTTGAATCAGGTAGAGTTGAACCTTTTTTTTGGATCAGCCGAAAAAAAAATAAAGAATATTAAAAATCATCGAAATAAGAAATAAATCGCAGGAATGATGCAACAAATACCATAAATAGACATGTGATAATATTTTTGGAAATTGCGTGTACAATAATGTAACGCGTAGAGCTCTTATTTTCGTAGAATAATCGATCACAATTGTGACGGTGTCTTGTTTAGACTTTACGAGAATGCGATACACATGCACGAGGTGAAGACAGTGATGCATGCGAGGAATAGGGGGGGGGGGGGAGCGACTGAGGGGAAAGAATGAAAGAAAGGAACGAAAAAAAAAAATAAATAAAAAAATTGTACATTATTGTACCTGCGTGCTCATTGCACGTCTGTACGGTGCCCGGGCCTCGGGTTTCCAAGCCGTAAAATCCGAGACGACTCTCATTCGACTTACTCCCATTCCCTCTATCGCATATTTTTTCGTGACTCAATGAGCTCTACCTGGGGAAATATTCTAATAAAAAAAAGAATATTAAAGAAAGAGAGAGAGAAAAGGGGAAAGATTGAAAAATGTAAAATTCCTCATTTTTACACTCTCCTTATGTTTTTTTTTTCATTTGTTTGTTGTCCTCCGTCGGAAGCCCACACGGCAGCGAATGAGAATTAGAGTGGATATGCTTTTTGAGGTGTACTTAATTTAATTACGAAAGTTGGTAGAAATAAGTAGTCACGTATTGTAGATTTTGTGGGAGAGAACCATGGAGGATTTAGGGACAGAGAGAGAGAGAGAGGAAAATGGTGTGAAAATGAATTTATCGGATGTTGTATACGTACAGTAACGAAAAACACACAGAGTGGGTGGTATATTTAAACTCCGAAAGCGAGAGACCCTTCCCTATGTACTTATTCACTGTACTACCTCTTCAACTCTAGCTGCGTATAAAAAATGTTGGTTCAATTATGAGTAATTGCGTAGATGAGAACTTGAAAAAAAAATGCGCTAGAAATTGTAATGGAGTTTAATTTTATTGTACATATCAAGTATAGAAAATTGGATTGATTCAGGTAGAAAGACGTCAGTCTGTTTTTCGACCTGAATCAAGTTCAATTCCACCTGAATCAAGTCGAAATCTACCTGATTCAAGTCGAACCCTACCTGATTAAAATCAAATAATACCTGATGCAAGTCGAACTTCAATACCTGAATCAAGTCGAACTCTAATACCTGAATCAAGTCGAAACTTACCTGATTCAAGTCGAACCCTACCTGATTTAAATCAAATCATACCTGATGCAAGTCGAACTTCGATACCTGAATCAAGTCAAGAACTACTTGATTCAAGTCGAACCCTACCTGATTGAAATCAAACCCTACCTGATATAATTACAATAATATTATAATTCACTTCAATTTAATCATAATTCACTCATCATCCATAATTATTTGTACAGAATTTATGTAATTGAATGAAAGAATGATATTCCCGAATTGATTTATCGATCAGATATTCCAATTCAATTCTGGAAAAAAAGGGAAAAGGGAACGGAAATTGGTAGAGCGTAAGCGAGGACTGGGGAAATCGTATGAAATTGGGTCAACAGGACTATCGATTCTCAGGCTCAGCCGTGAGGACTTAAATTTTGATTTCCTCAATGTCAAACATCATTCTTGAAGTGCTGGAGAAGAAGAAAAAATTGTCGGAAAAAATGTCGTATGATGATAATGATGGGACAGACAGATGGAATTGTCTCTCAGGAGTTGAACCCTCCTGTCTCCAAAGGCGCAATAACAACTACCCAGACATTTTACATGTGTAGTAGTAGCTACTCGAAACGAAGTGTGCAAATTTCTTTTTTCCCCGGCCTCGAAAATATTCCGTACAGAGGGAATAAAATAGGTAGGAAAAGAAGAGTACTTGGGGAGGAAAGGACAAGGTTATGCTTTCCAATGGATTACATGCTCAACTGCACAAGGACAATGTGAACCCAATTATTCATAGTTTATTGAACGTCCACTTGTGCACAACTAAAAGAAATTGAGTGAACAGTGTATTGATGACAAGTCCATCATTCGCGATCATTTTTACTTTTTGAGTCAATTTTTTTTTTTTAGTTAAGGAGTCCTGAAGTCTTAAAGTCTCGGAGTCCTAAAAATTAAAAAAAATAAGATACTCATTTTTTATGTAAAAGTCAACAAATAGTAAAGTCTAGAAGTCTTCATTATCTTTAGATTGATTTTTCGCAGTCGATGAATCCTGAAATCTTAAATTCGAAAAACTTGGACTTGTTTTCTCATCCAGGATTAAATGAATCGTTAAGTCTCAAAGTCTTGAAGTCTTAGGATTCTGTAGTCCTAAAGTCCTCAAGTCCCAAAAATTCTAGAATATTTAATCTAAATAAATCTCAATGTCTCAAATTTCTAATGTCATAAAGTCCCAAAGTTTCAAACTCCTGAGATGCGAAAAAATTTCAAAATCCTAAAGCCAATGACTCTCTATCTGGAGAATATTCATAAGCAGATAATTTGTATGTCATGTGGCAAAGTTACGAAGTATCTTATCCCGCAGTGTAATCTCAACTAATCATTATTCGCTTTCACTCGATTCTCAGTCAACCCTGGCTTACACGGTCGAGTCATAGTCCAAGTCCAAGTGCAACAATCACCTCTCTTAGGTGCGTATATATCTCGTTGTACAACGTCATTGCAGTACCAGTTCTCAATCGCTCGGACATTTATCTCAATTTTGCGACCTTAATACCATAGAATAATGATAATTTTATAGTTGAAAGTGTAAATTTGTTGCCAGTTATTTTTATCTTTATAGTAATCTCCATATTATCTGGGAAAAAGATAATATTGAGATGATAAAATTATCGAATCGATGACAATTTTATTTAAAAATAATATCATCATCTTTTTTTATAAACATGTCATTGAATTTTGGTCAAAGTGTCAAAAAACTAACCACAGCCCATATTCGATTTTAATGGCCACGATTTCTCGGTCGACCGCATTACTCCCGTTTACTGCTGGCCAATAAATTGCTTCCTGTCGTTGTCGCGGGCCAACCGACGGGCATCGGTGGCTCGACTATAATACCAGTTGCACAGAGAAACCAATGCCGCGATATCCAACTCTATACATCTGTCCCTTTTTTTTCCCCTGTGGGACACAACTTCTCCATCCACGGCAATTCTTTGGAGCCAACATACCCACAAGCCAATCACCCGAAGCCCCTCGTCTCTATAACCCAAGGGAATAATTTCCCTTCCAATACACAAATAATAAAAGAAAAAAAAACTTGAATTTTTGTTTTTTCTTTTGATTGGAAGAATTTTTGAAATTTCCTTAATGAGTTTCGTAAAAAGATTTAAAAGATAAATGGGTAGATGGAGAGGAGGAGTAAACGAGGCATCGTGACTCTGGTAGCCTACATCCGTGTAACGCATTGCTATCTGGCTATCCTATAGTACATATATACCCCTCTCTGTATAACCCACCTATCTACCCACGACCGTTCGTTGTCGGCTTCACCCCGAGAACTCGGTGGTATTTACGGCCTCCTCGTGGTACCTCGTCCTCATACGCCAGTAACGACCTTGCCTGGGCCGCGTATATCTAACGATTTGAACTATCCTATCGTTCTATAGTTTACCTACACACTGAAACCCATCCTCTCTCCATTGGAGAAAACAATTCATTTCACTTCCAAAGGATTTCATTCGAATCAGAAAGAAAAAATATTGAGAATTTTGTTTTTAATTTATTCACAATTTTTGGTTAACGAAATTGACGAGATAGTTTTCTGAGTGGAGAAGCAGGATTTAACTATTTTGTACTTTGAATTTGATCAATGTATAGTTAACATGAAGTACGAGTTGAGGAGATATATGTACTATAATGATACAGTACTATATAACTATAAACTATGCTATTACTATAGTACCCAACTATACACTATAGTACCCAAGTATATGCTATACTTGGATACTATAGTAATAGTATAGTAGTTCATAGTACTATATCCTTTAGTATTGTACTATATATAATAGTCCTATATTACTGTATACTATCTTATTACTATAGTACTCAAGTATATATTTGGGTGCTGTAGTAATAGTTCAACATATAGTATACAGTATGTAGTACTATTCAATAAAAATCATAGTACTTCAGGAGTGCATTTAACATGAATCAAAGTACAGTGTACCACCACTATTCCTGAAGTATCTATAGTACAGATCCTTCAAAGTATTTTCTTAGATATTATCTGATAGTATACTTTGTACTTCACGGAATAGTACTCGATTGGTACTCCACTCGCAGAAGGCATCCAAAAAAATGAAAAAATCCTCCAAATTACCCAATCAGATATTAAGTTTACACTCAACTCTAAAATTCAGAAGTTAAGTATACTTTTGTAAGTTTGTACTTGATCAAATACTGTTAGAAACTATTCCAATTCACGATAAAAAAAAAAAAACTTGAAATGATGATAATTCCATCGAAACAAAGAAATAGTCGATAAAAGTCTCACATTATTTCGCGAACCACCAAGTCTCGCGTCCTATATATGACGTATAGCCATGCCCTGCGGTATGGGCTCAACCCTGGTGCGTCTGAATGCCTCATACATTCGTGGCTCTCTCTCTTTCCCCTCTCCCCGCCATTCGCTTTTTGGTGTGCGTGAGTGTACGTAGAAAAGAAAGAGAAAGAAGTGAGGAAGAAAGAGGAGTGTATAAGCTCGAAGGTACGTGCGTGCATTGACGACGGTTGGGATATATAGTAGTAACTACACTGAAAAGGCCTGGGTTGGGACGCTATAACGCGCGGTTGGTATAGGTCCAGGGCCCGGCTCGACCAATCGTAATGCAGCAATTCGTGACAGAGCGCCACGTTACGGCCAATCCAGATGGGTCCCCCCTTGTGCTACGGGTTACTGACCTGGCCAACGCGTTAAATATCTCATCCTGAAAAATATCGTGGCCTCTCCACACTGAACAAGCGGGCTTGTCCTTCTTTATTCAACTCTACCTCTTTTTCTTTATCGCATTTCGTTTGATCAAACCATCTACCCGTTGTGCCCCCCCCTTCCCCTATTATTTTTTATTTCTGTTTATAAAGATATTTTTTCAAAAGGGGAAAATATTTGAAGATTTATAAGATTCTCCATTGATTTCTGGTTAGTAAAATATACTTAAAAAAAATATTTTCTCGGGTATTATAAATTTTTCTGGGGAGAATTCATTTCAGTGCAGATTTTACTGAGATATTCTTGAGGTGAAAATGGTAAGAATAAATAGTTTATTTACTCAGTCCAAGATTTTCATTTGTGTACATTGATCTTCATGGGTTAGGGTTCAATTAGAGAGATAGCATTGCCTGGTACCTCCTGACAGTAAAGATTCAATCGAGTGACTGAGAGGAATCCAAAATAAAGAAAATGAGAGAGAGAAAAAAAAAGAACTGAAGAAGTAAACGAGAGAGTATATAGAGTGTACATAGGGTGCACACGCCGATCCGGATGGCTACTAAGGCAGCCCAACCCTTGTGGACTTTTATATCGATTATCCCATCAGCCCTTGTGTACACCCAAAGTGCATCTCTTTCCCCTCCTCCCGCCCCTACTAGTCTCGTAATTCTTACGTAAATATTTTCAGGGTAATTAGAGTGATTGCGTCTCTGTGACGTACATTAAAAAAAAAATTACACAATTTTTTTTTGTCATTTTCTCACAACAAATCACGATGGTATTTCGTGGAATATCATCCATTCCTTGGTGTGGATTTTTCTTGAGGATGGAAGAGACTGCACCTTTACGACTCCCTGCGGTACAACCAATTTTACTCTATTCCGGTGCAACGTTAGGAGTAAGACTCAATGCTTTTATCTCATAAAAATATGTCACTGGCATCGAGATTGATAATTCGAGAATATTGATTTTTTTTTTTATTGTGATGGATAATGATAGGCGAATGATAAAGATGATGTATTTTCTGGGAATTTTTGAATTCCCAGAAAATTCATTGGAATACAAAATTATTAATGGAATCAAGATTGTCAACGAGTGAATTAACGAGAAAATGGAGAAAGTCAGGGAGAGAGAGTGGGTGAGGTGTTATGTATGATGCATTCACTAATGTTATATTCAGGAGACAACGGGTGCTGGAAATAGGCCCAAAGTAAGCCGATCATCTATACCTGAATACGAAGCCAGAAATATGCTGCTACTGTGGCTTAAATTCGTGTTGACTTTTCACCATTTTTTTTTTTACACTTGACCCATTCTCTCGATTAGACCAATATATTAAGGAAATTGATGGAAATTTAAACCTAATTTTTGTGGGAAATGACATCGAAAAGAAAGTACTCATTCAGGTAGAGTTTTTCGACTTTAATCGAGTAGATTCTCGACTTATTTTAGGTCTATGCAGTCGGCCTGAATCAGGCCCAAAAAGAACATTCAGGTGAATTCAACTAACTCGAATCAGGTTGGGTTCGACTTGAATTGGGTAGAGTTTGATTTGAATCAGGTAGAGTTTGATTTGAATCAGGTAGAGTTTGACTTGAATCAAGTAGAGTTTGATTTGAATCAGGTAAAGTTTGACTTGAATCAGGTAGAGTTTGACTTGAATCAGGTAGAGTTTGACTTGAATCAGGTAGAGTTTGACTTGAATCAGGTAAAATTCGACTTGTATGAATGAAGTCGTGGTGGTGAAATTTTATGAGCTCATAATTCCGGATTGATCTATATACGATTAGACCCCATTGCTTTGATCCTTAATTACACCCACAACTACAACCACTCAATCCAAATAAGGTTCTCTCATTTTCTCCCACATTCCATTCTGCCCTTCGACGCCAATCGTCGATTTATTTAAAAAAAAACCCCTGAAATGAACTTTAAAAGAAAATACACAGAATTCAAAAAATGAATAAAGATAATTTTGATGAAGTGTAGAAAATAGTAGACCGGGTGCTGAGACATCAAACGAATAAGAAGTAAAAGATAAAAGAGTTGGCGTGGTGGTCTTCCATTTTTCTGTGGGCGGGATTTTGAAACCTGTTTGAGCGCTTTGAAATCTAGTGAAAATAGAAGAGTTAATCCTCAACAGAACGAAGAGGTAAGACGATGAGTTTGTGTGAGTTGAATACTTGTATAAAAATGAACGGTTGAGTGAGAAAGAGAGGTTTGCAGAGTGAGATCAGTAGGGAGAGGAGAGGGTGAGGAGGATACAAAAAAAAGAGAAATGATGGAGACGAAGAGAGAAAGAGCCCACCGACGAGGATGAACCAGTCCAGAGTACAAACTCAACATAAAGACACTTCGCTGACAAAAAAGTTGTTCTTCGTTCGGGTTCACTCGTTTTTCACTCCACTCATCTCTCACTGATCCTTACACTCGAGCCAATACCATCTACTCCCAGCAATTTTGTGAGCCACCCGGGAATTCCCATTTTTAACTTCCCGATCCTAGAGGGAAGTTATTGTAGTGGGTCCGAAAATCAAAAGTGAAAATTTCACCCGATCTCCACGTTTCATGACCCCTAGGAACGTTCCATGACATTTTGGGAGAAATGTTTGTCTGTGTTTTTATTGCAATCGATCTTTGAATGCCATCGACCTAATCGGTCAAATATAGCAATTTTTCAAAAATCATCACATTGTTTTTTTTCTAATCTGAAGTTTGACGAATTATAAATATTGAAAATATTGGATATTACAGAAATTAAGTTTTGCAAATGAATGTTTTTCTTTTCTTTCATGATTCTGATTGGGTATTAGGCAAAATTATTTCAGCAGTTGTTTACTTACTTGCATGAATTTCTCAGATTTTATGGTTTTTCGCGTTGAATCTTAACTCTGAAGAGAGTATTGGTCGGAAAGTTATTGGTTCGACCCGCAAAGGGTCACACCATCACGACTCGTTATATTTTTCTCCCGCGTGTTATTTTTGTCCATTTCTGAGTATCTCTCTTCTTGAGAATTGTGAGGAAATTGAAGATTGTAAAGAGTGAACAAAAAATTAGAAGAGATGGGGCAGAATGGGTATGAAATGAGAATGAAACTGCCACTTTGATGACCGGGTTATTACAACTACGAGGAAAGTGATAACATTAATTCTTCAGAGGTGAATGATAGATTATTCGAGTGAAGCTGCTTTAACCTGTTCAGTTCATTTTTCTTGCATCTACATGTGTTGATAGGATAATGTTTTATTTTTCGTAGTGTAGAATCTCGTATTGGCTACTGGATGATGATATATGATGTTTGTAATTCTAGTTGACTCTTAGTTGCGTCGTGTAAGGGTCACGTGAGGGTTAATTCATATATTTGACCCTTATTTGTGTCATGTAAGGGTCACGTGAGGGTCAACTCAAATATTTGACCCTCAATTATGTCATGCGAGAGTAGCGTAAGGGTAAATTTATATATTTGACCCCTTCTCGCGTCATTTAAGGGTCCCATGAGGGTCAACTCATGTATTTAACCCTTATTTCCATCCATGCAAGGGTCACATAAGGGTCTAAAAAGGCTCTAGATTATATCTAACAAAATATCTACAAATAAAGTTGAATTCTTTAGCATCAAAATTCTACTCAATATCTGTCATTATTGAAGGTATATACTCAACCTAAAACTACTTTCTTAACAATTGTCATAACCACAAATATGTAGACAAAGGTGGCTCGAAACTCAATCCTATACTTTAGCTTTTGAGGTGTGGGCTATTACACGGATTTCATCAACCAGGTCATGGACACATATGCTATAGCAAATAACCGCTCTCATAGAATAACGTTCTCCTCAAACTTTTCATAAATCAGTGAATACCAGTACTTGTTTATAATTGAATGAAAGAAAAAAAAAAAAAGGAATAATTTACTCAACATGAGAATTATAGATTCCCCAGTTTTCCATTACCATTTTTTCTCTCTTCTCATAACATTTAATTGTGTATACTCAATCCTATGATTAGTTACTCACTGGTGGAGGGGAGGGGGGGGGGGGGAGGGAGGGGAAATATACAGAATAAAGGGAACAAATAATTTGCCCTCCATCCTGCCAAGAGTTTCGTGGAAACTTTTTTTCATTTATGTTTATTTTTTCCTTTTTCCACTGTTGTGTTTTCCCTCTATTGTATTTTTTATTTCCATTTTAAGGAGCACTTTTCACTCACTTTTATTCACGGAACGATGCAGAAGCACCAGCTGTATGAAAAACGACGTTCTTGAGGAAAATTGATGGACATCAAGATCGATTGGAACGGACAGAAAATTCAATTTAAAATGTAGAGAAACAAAAATAATGTAGAAAAGAAAAAAAATTGTTTAAATTATGAGAAAAATAAATTATTAATTATTATTGAGAATTTTGACAATTTTAAAAATTCAATTGAATCGTTAATTTGTTTGAAAAAAATAAGAAAAATGATGTTATCGTTACATTTTTCGCTATTCGAGGATTAAAATTGTTCATATGCATATAGAACATTTGTAGAAACTGCAAACACCTGTCGTTACCCAGAGAGGTGAATTTGCTCGTGACTAATCTGCACCAATTCTACGTAACCTAGCCTATTCAGTATACCCTTCAATTCAACCCCTTAAACCCCCACCCCTACCCCTTGCCAGCCTCATCCTCTTGGCCCTCAGACTGTTAGGCACGATCAACAGAGTTGGGTATCCTGGGTATTGCATAGGTTACTGTCATCGGTGAAAATCAATAATATAACACGCGTAAACGACCCACTAACGGGTATACTCTCTATTCTCACTCATCATCACGTTCCATTTCACTCGGATTCAATTAAATTGAATTTTTGGGGAAATTATTAACTTTCAATTTGATAAAAATTATTATTATTGTTATTTGAGGAATTAATTTCATCTCAAATTTGGTGAAAAAAATACCCGTTTTGCCCCGGTGGAACAAATTTAGAATTTGGTAAAATTAATTTTTTGCATATTTTTGGAAAAAAATTATTTTAAAATTAAAAAAAAAATTATTTGACGAATAGTAGGGCAAAATGGGTTGTTTCCTTCGAGTTTTCTGAACGAGTATTTGAGAATATTAATTTTTTTGTTCATGTGAAAAATTGATGAAAATTTGAAGAAAAAATTATTATTAAAATGGATTATTTTTTGTTGAAAGAGTTTAGTCCTATCGTTTGGGCAATACTTTTACCCACTGGCCAATTGGTGAGCCAGTGAAGGGGATTGAGATTGAACCAGAACCTACCCCAAATGTTCCGGTTAGGCTTTGGCATGGTGTTATGCCGTTTCTCGGCCCATGAATTTGCGCTTCCGCGTCAATACTTTTCCCGGCCCCCTGCGTCATCATCCGGCCCCTAACCTTCCCTACTCACCAAACGTGGCAAGCAACTCTGCGTTGCAATAATCGGCCCGGTACAGACGAGTCAAGAAATTTTTCTCAGACGATTTGAGTTTAACAATCTTTTCTTGGAGAAAATTAATTTTTTTCATTTCATTGATTGATGAATATCTCTGAAATTAAGGGAGATGGAGAAATTTTTGTAATGACCTTTTTTGTAGAGAACAATCAGAGCTACAAAAAAGGTATTTATAAAAATTTTGATATTACTCTCGGTTTTCAAGTTATTCAGGAAAAAATGAATTGGAATGGTCAGCTTAATTGATGAATTATTCAATTCAAACATCAATAAAATAAACATAAAATAATTAGTGAAATTGATCAAGACTTGAGTATTATCATCAACACTTCAATGAAATCAAATTTATTTGCTCATTAGTGAGCAGCAAGATTGTCGTAAAAGGTTGTAAATGGATATTTTTCCTAACGGTTAGCTTCAATTATGGAAGATAGAACTTTAGAGAATTTTAATTCTCACTAAAAAAAGCTACATGTACTAAATTGCCTCAAGTTTGATAAAAAATATGGTCATTATAACGTAATTCGTCAAAAACCTTTATGAATTCTCACAGTTTGTGATTATAATTCTCGTTATGAGTTTTAGACTTCGAGAGATGGCGCGATTAATGTCAATGAGACTTATGAAAATATTTATAAGAACTTGATGCTCTCTTATAACACGAATAATCGTGTAGACCGTTTTGGTATTTGAAATTTAATCTTTATCGGTGAATTTTTTTATTATATGACTCGATATGACGAGTGTACACGAACAAAGAAACCAATTTTATAGAGAAGAAACGATTATCTAGATTTTCATTTCTATTCTAACCTCAAAACCCTAAAACTGAGAGGTACATTTCGCCTGATTCAAATCAAACCCTACCTGATTCAAGTCTGATCCTACCTGATTCAAGTCTGAGTCTACCTGATTCTAGCCGAGCTCTACCTGATTCAATTCAAACTCTACCCGATTCACGTCAAACTCTACCTGATTCAAGTCGAACTCTACCTGATGATTCAACTCGCAGAGTTGACCTGAATTTCTAATCCCGACTTGATTCAGGCCGATTGCATTGACTTGAAATAAGTCGAGAATCTACTTAATTCAAATAGAAAATGATCAGGTCGAGAAATTCCATAAATTTTCTTCAGAATGTTCCTATAAATATAAATAATCATTTTAAAAAATTTCAGATTGCAATCTTGATAATTGAATTGTGCCCATAGTACCTTAATTCGATTGTACCATGCACTGTTGGCGTTGCATCAATTTTAACGTAAAAAAGATACAAAAGAATGGCTGAAAAATAGACGATAAAAAAAAATCCCAGAAAAGTGAAAAATGAAAGAGCACACAGTGGCCGAAAAACTGGTGACCATGACACGTATTCCAGGCGATATGGCCTCGCGAATTTTCATTCCCTCTCTCTCTCTCACTCACTCACTCACTTGCTCTTTCTTTTTTTGTCAGCCGGTACTGCGCTCACTGCATTCGTGTTGTATACTCGCATGTGTATGTACATGCACTTTCGGCTGCTCGGACCCCGAGTGCGATACGCTAAGGTCATTGACGCGGTATACTTTTTATCGTTAAATATAGACTGACATGCACTTCAACGGACCCCAGCTATTTGACCACTTTGTGGATATGATAAATATTTTTTAAGAAATTCATCATTATTTATTTTATTCACTATTTCCTCTTTATTTCGCCTGATAACTCATTGAAAAACAAAATACAAGGGTAATGTCCGAATTAAGAATATTTCCCTGAATTCGAGAAAAATAATTCCCCTGGTATTTAAAAAACTACTGGGGTAAAACAGATTTTCAAATTTGATCATCAAATTATCTCAATAAAGACTCATTTTTCATCAAAAAAAGATTTTCACATATTTTCTTTCAAATCCAGTCATTCCAGAGATAAATCAACTAGCAAGAATTTTCTTGAATCGCGAGTACTTATTCTTAATTCCAGGAAAATAAAAAAATTTCTCTGGTGTTCACAGACCCTGAAATCTGTTGCCTTCTTTGGTAGGAAAACCATTCGTGGTAGTTTTAGGTAAAAAATAAGTACATACACAGAATAAAGAAGAGGGGGGGAGGGAGGGGGGAAGCGCGTTGAATCCCGCGACCATGGCTCGACTCATATTCGGTGAGTGACCTGCACCTCTCTCGTGTGTCTCAACGACTACCAACCAACCCAAACATTTATGTCTCTACTGTCCAACCTGAAAATATCGTGCCTTACGTGGCGTGTCATATGTACACTTGAAGGAGGGGGGGAGGGAGGAGCAGGGAAAAGGGGACCTCGTGCGCGGATATACGCGACCCTCCTCAACGTCGACGTCGCGTCTCGTGCATATATACAACAAGCGCCGAATGTAAAAATCGATCGTGTGTGCGACACACCAAGACCAGATTCTCTCGTGGGACACCGCAGGCCAGTAAAAAGTAGATGCAACTCACGAAAAAAAAAAAAAAATGGGAAATACGCAGAGGCTAGATGTATTTTAATTTTTGTAAAAGCTTGTCAGGCATGTTTGGGGGAATTGATGATCCTGGGTATTCAATTTATTGATTTTTTTTTATTGGGGTATCGTAAAAAAAAAAAAAATGTTTTGATTCAAGTCGAAGTCTACTTGAATCAAGTTGAACTCTACCTGATTCAAGTCGAACTCTACTCGATTCAAGTCAAACTCTACCTGATTCAAGTCAAACTCTACCCGATTTGAATTATTGAATCAATCTAAAATTTTTTTTCGGTAGAATTTTTAGACCTTCAAGTAGATTTTTGACTCATTTCAGATCGATGCCGCTGACCTGAATCAAGTCGAAAAAATATTCACATCTTCGTTATGGAGATGACCAAAAATCTGAATGAGCCAAAAGTTTAAAAAGAAATTTAAAAAAAAGGGTCTCGATCTCTTTTTACGACAGATCATCAGCCGATGATTTAGTGGGATCACAATACCAGAAGAGGATAGTGTTGTCGGGTGGTACTTATGAGTTTGTATATATGTATACGGATGGTTTTACGTCCGCGGTTGCGCCGCCGCGGTAGTGTACCAACGTTAAATTATGCATCGTGCATATTTTCCGGTCTGTTTGGTGGGTCTCAAAGCCTAACCGGTATATAAAACCCGGGGCGTCACGCGTACCGGGTGACTCGGAAGAAGGGACACTCAGTGGTGGCAAAATAATATTATTATAATCGACATGATGGGAGAGAAAAATAATATAGATGGAATATGCCCCATGCGAAAGCCACTGACGTTTAAATATCCGTTGAGAGTGAAGCGAGTTTGAAGGAGATGAAGCGCGTATCACTTGGCAATTTACATGTACTCACTTGCTCCATATACATGGACAAATTATTATGCACAAGTATTTTATGTGTGAGATGGAAGACTCGTTTTAACGTCAGTATATTGGTACGGTGCACAAAAATAGATGGAGATGGAAAAAAAGTAACGAGTTTTATATTGATAGTGTAAATACGTCGTATTTACGTCAGTTGAAGGGACCTCTGCCCTTAGAGATTATTGATCACGAGTTTAGAAGGAGAATTGAATCTGAAATTTTAGGAAAAATATCCATTTTGCCCCAGTTATTGTAAAAATTATTTTTAACAAAAAATTTTTTGGTCATTTTTCAAAATGTAATAGGGTAAAACGATTCAAGTAGAGATCTACTTGATCCAAGTCGAACTCTACCTGAATCAAGTCAAACTGTACCTGATTTGAGTACAACTTCTACCTGATTCAAGTTGAACTCTACCTGAATCAAGTCAAATCGTACCTGATTTCAGTCGAACTTCTACCTGACCTGAGTCATTAAATCAATCTGAATTTTTTTCTCTCGACTTGATTCAGGCCAGCTACCTCGACCTGAAATAGTTCGAGAATCTACTCGATTCATGTAAAAAGTAGCTAGATCGAAAAATTCTACCTGAATCAGAACTTCTTTTTTGGGTTTATGACAAAAATTAAAAAAAAAAACCAAATTTGACATTTTGCAATGAGAAAAAAAAAAGCAATTATCGTCATCTAGTTATGCACATTACAAAAACCTGACGATGAAATTGTCACGCTCGAGTCCTCCTCGTTTTTACGAGTATACGTTGGTGTTTAAAAAAACCATCTAGAGTGAAAAAAGAGAAAAAATAAAAATCTAAAAACAAGAATAGGAAAGAGGCGAAAAAAAATTCACAGAGACGCGAGAGAGTTGGTTCACAGGCCGACGAGTTTAGTAACCGCTTTTACTGAGTTTCCGGGGTGCGTGAGCCCGCCACTTATGAAAACCGTCGCGCCTAGCCGGCCGCAAAGCTTCAAGTTATACCTAACCCACTCCTTCATACCGTGAGTATACAGAGAGCGTCCTCCCTTGACTGACGTGCATTTTTAGCCAACTAATCTACGTGTTTTTCCCTCATTTTTTTTTTTTTTCTTTAGAAATTTAGGTTGAAATAAATTGTTGAGACTGCTCGTTCGTCCGTCGCTCTGTATTACTCGGTCTGATTCAACGACTTATTCTTTTTAATATTACTTGTTTCATCCGAGGTTACGCGAGAGTGCACTCGACACGGTGTATTATGAATGCCTTTTAAATTATTTATTAACAGGCGTGTATAAACCAGAGATTAATCAACATAAATACGTTTTTCCAAATTTTTGCAGAATTGAAAAAAAAAACAATTTATTAACAAATTTTAGAAAATTATTTCTGAAGAAAGAAAAAATCATGTTTTTTTCATTCGCATGAAATCATTTCGAATTTTCCGAGGTGAAGAAAAATGATGGAGGGGAGGGGGAGGGGAATTTTTATTTTTTTTTAATTGCACTCGCATGATTTGGAGCACAGCGTAACCGCAATCCGGGATGTTCCCATTAAATTTTCATGCGAAGCAACCGCGTACCCAGTATGCCCCGTTTATTCATCGCAACGCCAACCCTCTTTTCCCGTCTGATCCCTCCCGTTTCTCGTACATCGAACCCCGTAATTAGTAATACTTATATGCAGTGTATGATACCAGTAGTATACCCTCTACACACCACCTAGGAAACTCAAACTCCCTTGATAAAGAGAGAATGCCTATAACACACTTGATTCTCGACTATTCGATCGTGTGTCTAACTTGATATTCATGGACATTATGTACCCCGGTGATGATAATTATCGAACAATTATATGACTTGACAGAGGGTCAAAAACCACATTGACACCCCTTATGTAAATGGAAATAGGTTCTACACAGATGTTTATCATGTATGTTTTTTTTTCTTAAAAATTTAAGAGGTAAAATTCAGTTTCAAACGAATCGTTTTTCATTGATTATATGGCAAAACAAATTATGATTCGAGTAGAAAAATTTTAGGCAGTTTTTCGACCTGAATCAAGTCGCTTTCGACCTAAATCAAGTCCAACTCGACCTGATCCGAGTCAGATTCGACCTGATTTGAGCCAGACTTGATCTGATTCAATTCAAACTCAACCTGATTCGAGTCAAACTTAACCTGATTCAAGTCGAAGTCAACCTGATCTGAGTCACTGAATCAATCTGAAATTTTTCCCCGACTTGATTCAAGTCGAAAGCGGTCAGGTTTAAAAATTCCAACATAAACCATTCAAACACCTCCAAAATCCATGATTGTTTCCACAAAATAAAAAAAAAAACTGAATTGACAAGAAAATTAAAAAAAAAAATTAAATCTCTCAATTCCCCTCCATAGAGAAACGACTATTCAAGCCTGGAAATATCCTCCCACCCCTTCCTCTTCGCATCTGACCAATATACCCCTCTATCAATGCCCAAGTCCTTTCCCCATACAATCACAAAATCATACATCTACAGCTTCCATACATGAATTCCACGCACATTATCCCATTTTTCAATATGGTGTGTTCAAAAAAGAAAAAAAAAAAACCGCCCTCCACCATTGATACTGAACATACATCACACAGTGTCTATAACTGTCTATATACCCCAGACGAGAGTATATTACGCACACTGGAACCAATAAAGACATTCAATTCGTATTTTCACCCTATTTCTTTTTTTTTTTTTTCTATCGAATATTGAGCTTCATCCATCAGGCCTAAAACTAACCTATCTCAACCTTCATAAAGAGACTCAGAAGGGAGGGGGGAAAGCTACACGAAGAGTATGTACAGGGTTGGAAGAGGAAAAGGGAGTGAAAGGTTAAAAAGGGGGAATTTTTTAAATGTATTTGTGTATACAAACGAGAGCGCCAGGGCCGTAGAATGAAGAAAACGAGTGGGAAGGCAGAAAAGGCAAAAGCGTGAGACGAGGGGGAGGAAGCCACCCTAACTGCGGTCATTGACCCTACGCACACACCCGTCAGTCCAGCCTGAGAGAGTCCGCCCTTTAGGACCGATGGGGTGCACGTTATTCTTGCAATTGAAGTATTATTATTCAAAATGTATTCATTCTGTGTTTTTTCAATTTTTTTTTAATTGTGTCTGAGAGAATTGTATATGGAAATGAATTGATTGTGGACTGTGGTCAATGTGGTATTTAATGCAACATTTAACTTATCTCTTTCAAGTATGCTGGATGGAGATTGAATTACTTTCGCTCAGATTTACCCCTTACGAGTACGTATGTCTACTCTGATGACCCCGTATACCCCATCGTCACCATGAAAAAAAGGAAAAAAAAAAAGAAGGAAATTTCTCATGCCTGGTTTGGAATCCATTCACGCGGGTATACATTCTCGCAGACTTTCTTCCGGGTTCTTTGCCCTCTAAAGATGATTTTTCTATTTTTTTTTTTTTTTTTTTTTTGAATGGAGCTAAAATTTATAATTCATGAAAGAAATAAGGTTCCTCCGTTTCTTCTATTTTTTTCGATTTGCAAAAAATCAAAATTACGTAAATTTTTGATTGATGAATTGCACCCGAAAACAAAATTTTGATTCAAGTTAATGATCTACCTCATTCAAATAGCATGATTCTGCCTCAAAATCAATCAAAGTACCTGAATTAAGTAAAATTCTACTGGATCCAAGTCAAACTCTCCCGGATTCGAGTCGAACCCTACCTGATTTAGTCAAATTCTACCTAATGGAAATCGAACTCTACCTGAATCGAATCGAACTTTACCTGATTTATGCCGAACTCTACCTGATTTATGTCGAACTCTACTTGATTTATGTCGAACCCTACCTGATTCAAGTTGAACTCTACCTGATTCGACCTGATTAAAATTGAACTCGACCTGATTTATGTTGAACCTTACCTGATTCATGTCGAACCCTACTCGAATCAAATCGAACTCTACCTGATTCAAGTTGAACTCTACCTGATTTAAGTCGAACTCTACGATCTGAAATTTTTTCTTTCCAAATCAGAACTTTTTTTTGGATATAGAGAATCATCTTTCCTTTCGTTTTCTCCCCTCCCGAAAGTCAGTAAAGCATATATTCGGCACAATCATAAACAATAATGATATGAAAAAGTGAAAAAGAAAAATTTGGTGATTACATACTGAAATGTTGAGTAAAAAAAAAAATACGAGACAGGTGGGCAAGGAGTGGCGCGATTAAATTCATGCGCGCATACAACACAACCCACCCTAAATTTGCGTGTCTCGAGGACATGGGTAGTACATGTACACTAACCATCGAGAGAGAGAGAGAGAGGGAGGAAGGGGGAAAAAAAGAGAAAAAAGTAGATAAAGTGAGGGAAAACAGACGACCTGGGTGCGACGGTTTCGTCTTTATCCCCTTTTTTAAACTCAGTGAAAACTTTTGTGGATATTGGAGAGAGTGACTGACCTACCATATGAAATACGTGATTTATGTATATCAAACAGCAACAAATGTTCCCTTTTCGTGGTGATGTATATCAAATTTTTACACATTTAACTGGCAAAAAAAAAACTCACTCATACACCCGACGCTTTAACTGAATTATTTTTAATTTCACGAGGGACAAAAGAGAAGAAATTACATATTAGGGTAGTGCATGGATCGAGGGTGAATCATTGGACAGGTGTATCCGGACTATTAATTATCGGAAGAATAGCCAATTGTAATGAATTTCAACTTTCAACTTTAACTATTCTTCTTAAAGAAAAGTGGAAAAGCTCTCTCCCACTGTATAATTATCCTTATTATGCTGATTATACTGTTGGAACGTTCAATAGTTTATTATGCAATTTTGTGATTGTTATTCATTGAGAAACAACGGATAGTAATTTTTTTGGAGATGAGTGAATTATGAGATAGGTTATGAGGTTGGATATATCGATAGATTTTTCCTGATGGCTTCAAGGCCTTTTGCTGAGGTATGAAATATAAAAAAATGGGGTTAACTCACCCCACTCTGCCCATGTCCAATTCCAGTTCCTCTCTCTCCAGTTTCTCCATCACCTTTGTTCCAGGGTTGATCCCAAGTGAAGGTGCGTGCGCGGCACATGATGTCACTCAACAGCTATATCTAGTTGCTGTAGAATCGAATATTCAATTAACTCTGGAAATTTGATTCCCTGAGAAGAATAAGATATTGAAGTTCAAAGGACATTTTTCATTTGGAATATCTAATATTGCAGCTAGTGCTTTTATCTACAGTTTCTCTGATTCAACTCTTTTTTTTTTTACTTGAGGTGTACGGGGAGAATTGAGGGTCAAGTATGAGGGTCAAATGATATGGGTTAATGCAGATGGATCAATCCAAAATGAGCCCATACGATGCAATTTCACTGTTATGATATCACTTATATGACTTGACCCTTAATTGACTCATTCGGTCTAGGCCCTTATGCTTGACCCTTTGTTTCTCTCATATGACTTTACTCTAATGCACGTCTGTAGAGCCTTCATTCAAACCGCAGTTTCACGTAGAGCCCGTATGACTTGACCCTCAGTGAGACTCTTGACCCTTATGATCCAATCTGACCCTCTACAGACATGAATTTGGATCAAGTCATATGAGTGAAACTGAGAGTCAGAGTCTTCATTCAAGTCGCGGTGTCATTCAGAGCCCCTACGATTTGACCCTCAGCTAGACCCTTGACCCTCATGATTCAATCTGACCCTCATACCTGATCCTTAATTCAACCCCTACGATTTCACCTCCATCATGAACCAAATTCACAAATGTCACACAAATCCTTCCAAAAATCACCCCAAATATAAAAGACACATTCATTATCTCCACATTAACTGTACCCTCTCAAAATCCATTCACTCTCATTCATTTTTCCACCCGGAGATATCTATACCCAAGCTAAAAGGGGCTTGAACAAGTCTCTCTGAAACACTGAAAAAAAAAAAACATTAAAATTACGCAATCACTCTTCACATGCTGGGTTGCCAAGTAATTACCATTTCGTATTGATTTACCTCGGATAAATTCTACACTAAGGAAATAAAAGCGACGACTCTTGAAAATAAAAATTGAAAAAAAAAAAAAAAATTGGATAAAGTGGGGGCTGCTGCTGCTGGGCATTGTAAAATTAGTCACACCCATTCACGTCAAGTGTCCTCTCTCGTATACATGTCGAAGTGCCATCGATCCGTGCCTCCAAACCTTGTCAAGGAGTGACGAGGAGGAGAGGGGGAGGCGCAATGAACGAATAGACAAAAAAAAGGAGTACGAGAAAGAATCGAAAAAATAAATAAAAAAAATTAGCGATGAGAGAAGCCATTCGACGCACCCCCTTCCCCCACCCCTTTTCTGTAGGACTCATTCCTCGGATGCAACGAAGTAGAGGACCAGCTTTTACGAGTGTCCCAATGAAATTGATCGACCGCTTCACCCCCCCAACCCTCCCAAACTCTCTCTCGAGGATACTACCACTCTTTTCCGTTCTTCGGGCTATACATAACCGAGAGGTGGTCGTGTCGATTCATTCAGGCTGGAGAAGAAGGTGCAGGTGACAGTGCGAGAGAAGGAAAATGGATGGAAAAAGAAAGAGGATAAAATTGGAGGAGAGGGGGTGGGGGAAATGAAAGAGAAGAACTGAGATGGAAGTGAATGAGTGGAAGAGGGAGGAGAGTTTCAGAAAATGGGAAAGCTCATTCCACTTTGGTAGGAAAAATTCATCCCTCAAGAAAATACAGGCAATAACCCTCCTTTTACCCATCTGATAATACTTGAAGAGAGAGACAAAGATGTGGCAGGGATGAAAGAGAGAGAGAGAGTGAGTGAGAGGGACACGGTAAAGACGCTGCGGTAGGAGGCGTCGGTAGTTTGAAGGAAAGACGAAGAGGGAATTGGTGGAAAAGAGTGTTGGTCTGAGGGGGGGGGGGGGTGAGAAGGGGGAAGGGGTGGTTGCAGTTTAGATTGCAAGTGTGTGTAAGAGAGAGAGAGAGAGAGAGAGAAGTGATGGGTGGGCGTGTGACGCAGTCTACTAGGGAAAAGAAGAGAGAAGGTTAGAAAGCAGGGGAGGAGGAGGAAGAGGAAGGGCGAAAAGAGGAGGGGGGCGGGTTAAAGGTAGCGGGCCAGAGCCTCACTTTATTTTCATGCAGTTATTGATCTTCATGGAAGCCGCTCCGGCTCCTAGATGCCCCTTTATACTCCTTCTCTTCTCCACAACTTCGTTCCCTCTCACTCCAACATTAACCATCTTTACTCTTTTCATCCCCCTCGTTCCTATCCCCCTCTCCACTCCACCAACTCTTCTCACTCTATTTTCCACCTCTTTCTCATCACCATTTGCTTCTGTATACTCCATCTCACTTACATCCACCCTTACCATCACAATTTTACATTGGCACATGTATACACAAGTACAAACACGTTATATCCATCTTTTTTCAACCCCTTCTCATCTCCCCCATGTACCCTTTTTTTTCTCTCCATATCTTTCCCTCTCTCTTCAAACCTTACCCATCATTACCTATCCCCATTTTTTTTTTCGTCTCACCTTACACTCTTCCACCTTCTCTACCCACCCCCTCTCTCTCTTCCCCATACATTTTCTTTTATTTTCCAATTTTTTTATATCCATACTTCTCTTCCTTTTCTTTAAACCCCCCCCCCCCCTCTCTCTCTCTCTCTATCTCGTTCACTCAACTCACAGGAGCGTCAACCAGGCAGCGAGAGAGTACCCCCCCCCCCCTCACACGAAGCTACAGGATGGTGGATAACTAGCTTATCAAAAAATGGGCGTTGCCACCAACTACTATAGATATAACAACGCACTATTACACTGACGTCTTCAACCACTCTATGGAGGAAACTCTGTGCACCTGTCCAACTCGCTTTGGCCCTCTCTACACCCTTCTTGCCCCCCCTCCCCCCATTATTTTCGCCTCACTTTGGGTTGACCAGGGCAGAGGGAGTCGTAAAAGAAATGAAAAATATGATGAGGGGCAGTGCCTCAGATAGATTCGAGGGGAAGGGGGAGAGGGGTGGGTTATGGCGAAATAAGATATTGGAAAAGGTGTAAGAGAGGTAGAGCACCATATATATATATACTATGAGAATGGAAAAAAAAAGGGAGGTAACATCCTGTTTCAGCAGAAGAGGGTGCGCGTGTTCTTCTGATCCTCCCGCTTATCCCCAAAGATTTCTCTCTCTCTCTTTATATTTATTATATTCCGGTTTTACTTCGGGGTGTGTCCCCGATGTGACTTCGATTTAAGGTAGGTTCGGGGAGACATCCCTTCTATCTCATTCTACCCCCCTCCACCTAGCCTACACCAGTGTCCAAACAACGACAAACTTGAGATGGATAAGCACAGGTGCATAACCAGCGATACTCAATGTACATATACATACAATAAACTCAACTATACTCTTGAAGATATAGCATCCACGAAGATGAGGGTATCCAATACATTCAACAAGATATACTCGTATCGGTGCGTATATACAACTGTATTGATGACATTGTATATGTCTTCATAAGCCCGATCGATGTCAACTATACGGTCCTTCATTACTCGTTGGGACGCATCTCACTTTCTCACTCTCTATTCCGTCATCTTTCTCGTTGTCCAATCACTCAATCTTTGTTTTTTTTTTATTCATCAAAAGTGACTCATCTCCTTTTTTTTCATATCGGATTTTCTTATCTGGATTATGAAGACAATTAACATCAATCTTGAGGCAATGTTGGTTCAATAAAGAGAACAGTGTTTCATTTTTCGTTACGATAATCTGTGTTTCACGCCAATTTACTATTGGATTTGGTTTTTCATTGTGAGGAATGAAATTTACAATTGATGTACGAAATTCTGGTAATATATCATCAAATTTATGGAATTGGGTAATAAATATTGTTTTGTCTACATTAGATTATGTCAAGAGCAAATTTAGAATTCTCCCCCCCCCCTCACTCACACCCATTGACACTTGGAGAAAATACATGACTGTAGAAATGCGCGAAAAAAAGGTTGAAAGAAAGAGTCGAAATGGCAAAGTGTTGAAGGGTGGATAAAGGAAGTTAGAGAAAAGTGAGAGGATAATATATAGGCACGCTATGCCTGGAAGAGGGATGCCTATGGCTGTGGCCTTACTAGCCGCGTAGCAACAGGCATCTGTTGCCATAGAAGACGCGATAGATGTATATCTACCCCTCTCGAACCCTCTCTCTAGTACTCTGCGTTGAT
>JAOZGT010000039.1:0-23962 GCA_035578325.1 Coelinius sp. EB29 | reverse complement strand
ATCAACGCAGAGTACTAGAGAGAGAGAGAGAGAGAGAGAGAGAGAGAGAGAGAGAGAGGAGCAGTGGCGACGACACCGAGCACACCCACCAAGATCACACACACACATCCAGAGCACACCAATATGAGTACGTGAGATACCGAGCGTGAGCAGGCATGACAGGCCTCGACGTTCACTCCCCACCACCACCTCACCAGTGAACCGCGGCACTACCGCATAAAAAGCGGAGGCCAGAGAATAGAGGGTCCCGAGTCAGATGTTGGGACCTGGACCATCTGAAGCGCATGGCGCAGACGAAACGGCGGAAGAAAATTTGATGCCAAAATATTAAAATTAAAGCGAGTTATCGCAAATGTAGAAATTAAGAATTGAAATTGAATTGAATATTCTATCGTACACACAGGCGGAGGTTGTGTCGTACAACTAGGCTGGTAGAGGCTGTAACGGGGTGGGGGAAATATTTCGGGTACGCTCCGACGACCCAAGAGAATATAATTGATACTCTTTGCTGGGACAGCGCGTAAGACGCATTGTGCGCAAATTCTCACTGTCATTTTTCTTTTTCTCGTATTAAAGTAAGATTGTAAGTCGTCTTAGACGCGTATCAAGAGTTATCTTTTGTGTGATTGCATTTAATTATATTCCAAGTCTCGTTCTCGATGATAATACTTGTAGTCATGCTTGTCATGCCTTAAATCGCAACATTTAACGTTTTAAATTAAAATTTTTTTTGGCGCCTGGCGCCCTCTCCTCTGGTGTAACGCTCCGCTAACTTCATATTGTTTCGTTGTGTCGAAAAAATCATAACGTTTTTCGTCGTTGCTCCTTAGAAAACCAAGTGTATAGTTATTAAATAATTAAAAATGTCGAATGACAAGAAGAAACGCTCGAGGTCAAGATCTAGAGAAGAACATCGTCACAAGAAGAGGGCTTCGGAGAGTTCAAGAATAAATATAATGCAGGAACAGCTAGATAACCTAACAAAATTGGTTACCTCATGGGCAAACGTTCAAAAAGAACCAGCCCCTGATATACCTGCAAAAACTCCTGATAACTCTTTAACAGTCAGTACTGCTGATAAAGAGATAATTGGTAAGCAAAACTCCACACGAGTTGTATTTTACCTCTCAGTCAAAAGACTAAATTGATTGCTTATCTCAATTCTCCACACGACAATTGAGATTCAGAGTCCACACGACTCTGTTTGGGTAATGTGAGAACAAAATATGTGGTTTTCTTTTTTGTTCCTCTCACAATATACACAATAAGTGTTACCTCTTTCCTCAAGCAATTATTATTATTATTATTTTTATTTTTATTGTCATTTTTTCCTCTCAGTTACAGGAGATGTGGAAAATGACAGTGGAATAATCAATATCCCTTCCATTGCAACAAATGATGAAAAATCTGTAGAGTCTTCATCGACAGGTGGTCCAACGATTCCCCCTGAAGAATCTCAGATTGAAGAAACTGTTCTGAAAGCTCTAGGGGTGGATGTAACCCAATCCAAGTTTAAAAAGGTTAAATACCACTCAGAACTGGTAAAAACATGGTCAAAGTGGACCAAGGAAGGCTTACCCGAAAAGAACAAGAAAGATATTCTTGAGCTATATGATCGTTCAGGAGAATTTTTTGTGGAAGCCCCAAAAGTGAATTTAGAGATTATTCCACTGCTCTCCGAAGTTGCAAAAAAGAGAGATCAACATTTTGTGGATACACAAAATTGTGTGGGCACAGCTCTGGCTTCCCTAGGGGCTGTAGTGTCATTGATGTTAGACCCCCCAGAGGAGGGTCTCGATGAAGATCATTTCACAGATTTGATCAGCCACACGGGCCAGATTCTCACAGATGTTTTCTATCAACAAACAGTGGCTCGCAAATCCTTCATCACCCCACACTTTAATAAAAATCTTAAACCTACGGTAGAAGGAATGATCTCAAAAGAGTGGTTATATGGAGATAATCTCAAAGAGAAAGTTAAAGATGCAAAAGAGATCGAGAAAGCAAGTGCGGAGATAAAAGACAAATCACAGCAAAAAATTACTGCAAAACCTCGACTCTCGGGAAACTTGAAATACCCACCTGTCAACCATCGACAGGTGGGTCACCAACAACACCAATCATATCAACAGAAAAATCACCTATTCAGATCCAGGAAGTACGCCTCCAAAGCTCCTTCACAGACTCTTTCGAAACCGAAACCTCAGACGACGAGCCAATCTTCGTCGAAGAAATAGTGCAGGTAGATCAGCCAGCAGGATGGTTACGTTTCTACGTTAATAATTGGAGAAAAATAACTTCTGACAAACATATTCTTAATTATATAAGAGGATACCGCCTCCCTTTTACTACAATCCCTGCTCAAAAATTCCCACCCAAGGGCCGAATATTTTCTTCTGATGAATTGAATCAATTTCAATATGAAATCGAAAACCTGTTGGCATTAGGAGCTATTGAAGAGTGTGTACATGAAGACGGTGAATTTATCTCATCGTATTTCCTCAGACCAAAGCCTGATGGGACCAATCGATTCATTTTTAATTTAAAAACTTTGAATAAATTCATTTATTCTCCCCATTTCAAGTTGGAAGACATTAGAGCTGCTCTAAATCTTCTATCACCGGGAGATTTCATGGGTACCATAGACCTCAAAGACGCATACTTTGTAGTACCCATTCATGAAGAACACAGAAAATTCCTTCGACGGGAATTCTGTGGAAAACTTTTTCAATTCACATGTTTACCCTTTGGATTAACCTCCAGTCCTTATGTTTTTACAAAAATAATGAAACCTGTTGTCAATAAACTGAGACAAAAAGGGATGTTGCTACTCATTTATTTAGATGATTTTATTTTCATAAATAAATCAAAAAGTCTATGTGAAAAGAATATGAAAGATAGTGTAAAAATGTTGGAAAGACTGGGTTTCATAATAAACTTTGAGAAGAGTTCTTTGATTGCTAGTCAAGTATGTAAATATCTTGGTTTCATCATTAACTCAGTAGAGTATTCCTTAAATTTGCCTGATAAAAAGAAAAAACAGATAATAGAAATGACTAGTGAAATTAAAAAAGGCAATAATTGTACAATTCGCGATTTCGCTTCATTCCTGGGAATTTTAACAGCAGCTTGCCCAGCTTTATCCACTGTAAGAGACTCGAACGACAAAAATTTTTAACACTAAAATTTAATGGTGGAAACTATGAAGAGAAAATGCTTATAAATAAGGACATGAGAGAAGAGCTGGACTGGTGGGAGAAGAACGCAGCCATTGGTTTGAATCCAATACGTGAAGAAAAATTTGTTATTGAAATATTCTCTGATTCGTCCCTCTCAGGCTGGGGCTGCCATTGTAACAATGTTAGTGCCTATGGATTTTGGAACGATGAGGAAAAGAAAAAACACATTAATTACCTTGAATTACTAGCTGCATTTTTTGCACTCAAATGTTTCGCATCAAACTTGTTCAACTGTGAAATATTGTTGCGTTTAGATAACACTACTGCAATAGCTCATGTAAACAGATCTGGAGGGGTTCAATTCCCTCATTTGAGTGAGTTATCGAGAAAAATCTGGGGCTGGTGCGAAGAGAGGAGGTTGTGGGTAAAAGCTTCATATATTCGCTCAGCAGAAAATACAGAGGCAGACAGAGCATCCCGTGTCTCCAATTCTGATACAGAATGGGAACTTTCACAATCGTACTTCAACCAAATTGAAGAAAAATTCGGGTTTTTTACAGTAGACTTGTTTGCATCAAGATTAAACCATAAATGTGAGAGATTTTATTCTCGGTTTCCTGATCCTCAAGCCGAGTTAGTAGATGCATTTACAGTTTCCTGGGAAGATGAACGATTTTACGCCTTTCCTCCCTTCGCACTCATCCTTCGTACGTTAAGGAAAATCATCAATGATAAAACAACTGGGGTACTGGTGGTACCATTCTGGCCCACACAGCCGTGGTACCCTTTATTTACATCTCTCCTCACTGAACCTCCAATTATATTCAATCCTGATAAACACCTATTAAATTCTCCCTATAGGAACGAGAGCCACCCACTGGCATCCCACCTTTCATTGGTGGTAGGGAGATTATCCGGTCAGCATACTTGAGGAAAGGGATCAATGAGGACTCTGTGGAGATACTAATCAGTTCCATCGCACCCTCAACACTTAAACAGTACGAATGTCAACTGAAACTTTGGTGGAACTATACACATGCTAAGAAATTAGACATTTTCAATACAAAAACTTCAGATATTATTGATTTCCTCAATCTAAGACTGAAAAATGGTGGAAAATATAGTTCACTAAACACATGCCGGGCAGCTATTTCCCTAATCTCAGCTCATGATATCAATAGCGATGGCTTACTATCTCGTTTTATGAAAGGTGTATTTAGAGAAAATCCCACCAAGCCAAAATACTCTACAACGTGGGATATCACTCCAGTGTTAAATTATTTAGAGCGACTCCAACCTCTTAAGGAGTTGAAATTACGAGATGCAGCAGAGAAAGTGGCAACACTTTTATCTCTAACGACGGCTCAAAGGTTACAGACGCTATCATTAATCAACAACGATAATATTGTTAGATCTGACTCTAGTATAAGTATAAAGATTACCAGTCTTACCAAGACTTCAAGAGCGGGCTCGTTTAGCCCAGATTTAATCTTACCTTTTTTCAAAGAAAAACCAGGTCTGTGTGTAGCTTCGGCTGTATTAGAATATATTGAATTAACCCAAAGTCTACGAGACCAGAAAACAAAAAACCTATTTATTGCGACAATCAAACCGTTTGAAGCGGTGAGTGCACAAACAATTGGTCATTGGATAAAAAATTTATTGAACAAAGCAGGTATTGATATGAATCTTTTTACTGCATACAGTACAAGACATGCAGCAGTATCAACCAAGATATTGATATAATCAGACGTACTGCTGGTTGGACACCTGGGTCTCAAACCTTTTTAAAATTCTATAACAGACCCATTCAGTCTCCCAATGACCAATTCGCACGAGCAATCTTAGAGCAATAATAGTATAGTCCTTGCTAATGACAAGTTGTTGTACTTATTTCATAATTTTTTAAACTGAATAAAATGTTTAAAACAGCACTATAAATAGTCCGTTGCGAATTATCACACACTCTGAAACACGACAAGTATTATCATCGAGAACGAGACTTGGAATATAATTGAACGATCAAATGAGCCCCGGGCGAAGTTTGATCAAAATTATATGTGCCACTAAGTGGACGTCCGCCATCGTTGCCGTTGGGGAAGCTGCGAGATGGAAGCAGCAGGAGACGCGTATAACGGTGAGCGTGATTTATTTCTGTGAGTGCTCGCGTGGTTAACCTTTGTGTGTCTTCACCAAACAAAACAATATGAAGTTAGCGGAGCGTTACACCAGAGGAGAGGGCGCCAGGCGCCAAAAAAAATTTGAATTCAAAACGTTAAATGTTGTGATTTAAGACATGACAAGCATGACTACAAGTATTATCATCTTCGAACGAGACTTTTCATATAATTTTGATCAAACGAGCCCGCCTTCGGCGGGCTCGTTTGATCGTTCAATTTTATTGTGCCACTAAGTGGACGTCCGCCATCGTTGCCGTTGGGGAAGCTGCGAGATGGAAGCAGCAGGAGACGCGTATAACGGTGAGCGTGATTTATTTCTGTGAGTGCTCGCGTGGTTAACCTTTGTGTGTCTCCGGCGGCTATTTGGGCCCCGTTTGAGAAATTACATTAAATTTTCTTTACCCTGCGACGCGGCACTCAGTGACCTTCAGAGTCACACAATTGGTGAATGAACAATTATTAAGGACTATTATGGTTTTCATTATTATTCTCGATTTTTTTTTATTATCATTGAATTATCATTTTTCTCTTTCTATTATTGAATTATCCTTTCTTTTTGTCCCGAGTTATTCGGGGTGGCTTGCGTCCCGTCGCGTCGGGTGATCCTCGCGTGCGTGGCGCTTCACGCCTAATATTATTATTTTTTTTTTTTCATGCGTAAATTTTTGGTTAGGGTTCTGATTATTTTTTTATTATTATTTTATAAATCGCAAAATGTTTGATGAATTAGTTTTTTTTTTGTTAATTATTATTTCTTGGTAAATTGAAGTATTTTTTTGCGCTGTATCGAGTCATTGCGCGGGAGTCCTCTCTCGGTAATTGTATCATACTATTTTTTGTTGTTGTTGAACTGATTTCTGGTGGGAAAGTTCTTAAGTAACAACTCACCCAATTACTGAATATTAAAACCCATTTTCTTTATTATCTGGAGTTACAAATTTATTTCAACGCCACACGCCTCCGCGGTTATTTCTGAGCTACCTGGCCAATTCTAGGAAATTTCAGTATTTGTTTATTTCATCCAACCTTGTTCGATTGGAGGTTAAATCGGACTGGCGCCCAGAGCATATATCCGCGTTCATCGCGGCCACGTTGTTGGAAAGGGGTAAGTTGCTGCTGCTCTTTCCGCATTGTTATCATCTGGCGCTTGCAGGGTTGCTGAGGTACACGGTTACCATTCCCCGTGTCAAAAAGTCCTCACAATGTATATATAGATATACTCACCATGTTTTGCAGCAAACCATTTGCTGAACCGTCCGCTCGTGTATGGGGACCTTAAGCGGAGTAGCACTAGAGCCGTGTTGGTGTGCTCCACTTCCCCATTCCCCGACTCTCGCGACTCCCCTCATCATCCCGTTTTTCGTTACACCCGACAGCCCTCTTTTCGTTACAGTCCACGCTGTAGTTGTCGACTGGCTCTACCGTGCCGAAAGAAGTTTCACTTCAAAAAGTCTGATCCCATCTGGGGGCTATTATCAGATAATGACCTCTGCATTTGTTCAGATGTTGTAGTATTCTTGGGATGAGATTTGGTGGTGGAAACACCCAAGCTAGATTGTAATTCCAGTATTGAGAGAATGCGTCTATGAAGGAGGCGCATTGATCTCTGCAGTCTAGAGATGAATACTGTTTTACCACTGTTGTTCTTACTGAGGCGAAGAGGTCTATTTCTGGCCTTCCCCATCTTTTGAAAATTTTTGTACTTGCGGTGGGTAGAAAATTCTGGGAGATTCTTGCCTCTTGATAGACTGTCTGCGATCCCATTGTATGGGCCTGGGAGATAAACAGCTGAGAGAGTGATCTGTAGGTCGTCTATCAGTCGAAGTAGCTGGTAAGTTAGGTGTAGGAGGTCTAATGATCTCGTGCCTCCTTCTTTTCGGATATACGCTACCAGTGTTTTGTTGTTTGTTTGAAGCAGGATATGTGAGCTTTTCAGAGAAATTGGGTTATAGCTAGTTCTTTTATCGATGCTATCACTGCGTATATTTTTTTCTTGTTTGAATGCCAGTGGCTCTGTCGGTTCCATGTCACCACAACACAAACAAAAATAACACAAATAAAAATAACATACAAAAATAACTCAAACAAAAATAACACAAACAAAAATAACACAAACCAAAATAACACAAACAAAAAAAACATAAACATGAATAACTCGGGATAATAACATATATTTGAACTTAAGGATGTTCTGCCTTGATTGCTATGGGGGGAGGGGTGAGCTGTAGGGGAAAGGTAGGATTTTCTGGGGAATTCCAACCCCTGAACACGAAAAAATGAAATTTTGAATTACCCCATTGAGGTTATATTTGGTCACTTTTACAGTGCCATTATATTCCTCATGACTCTTTTTCCTAATAAATATTCATAGGATCGATCAAAAAATTTCCAACAATCAATTTAATAATTTTTGAAAAAAATAAAAATCTGGTCGTTAACAGCGGCAACGTTGGGAACTAGAGAAATTTGGTAACACGGGCTGGTACCATTGGCTGACTAGGGCCACACTCGGCTGTAAACGTTTATTCATCCCCCAGATACCCCAGATTTGTATTTTGCGCGCTGCCCTCTCTCTTTGGATGTGTTGCGACGTTGTCGTACTTTCCAGCTGCGCGCGCAAGAAAGGTAAATTTTCGCTTATTTTGGCATTTTTTATAACTAATTATTAGTCTGAGGGATGCGTAAGAATATAACTTTTTTTCTTGACGTAACGATTGATCTATAGCCGGAGTTTCATTACGCTAGACCCATTTTTCATCGTTTTCACCAACTTTTCGTGAATTTTCGATAAGAACACGTGTTAAATTGATATTTTTTAAAAAATTATAACTTGACGTTTAAATTCAATCGAAATGAATTACTTTAATAAATTTTTTCCTCAGTGCCAATTACTATTAGTATTATCCTTATCTGTGTTATTTATGTTTATGATATTTTTGGCTGTGTTATTTATGTTTGTGATATTTTTGTTTGTGTTATTTTTGCTTGTGTTATTTTTGTATGTTATTTTTGTTTGTGTTGTGGTGACGTGTTACCGCTCTGTCTTCTGGTCCAAGTACCTGATGTCATTATTTCGTTGAATTTCGTGCTCCCCAGCCTGTATCGGCTGCATCTGTGGTGAGAGAGTATGTCACTGGAGATTTGTGTAAGGGAGACGACAGAGTTATGGCTCTGAGCCATCACTGTAGGTCTTTCACTACTTGTTGTGGTAGAGTGAGTGTTTGACAAGGTCTACTCTCCTTGTACTGTGTTGAGAATCTTTGCATATGACGACAGTGCAATCGACCTCTGGGTATTACAAAGTTTGCGAAGTTCAAGAGACCTAGCGGAGATTGAATCTTTTATAGGGAAGAGGTTCTTCTCGAGATCAAGCGATCTATCAGTTGTTTTGCCATCGATACTTTATTTGTTGAAAGTTTCATTGTATTTTGTTTTGTGTTCCATGTCAAACCTAGATATTCTAGCTCTTTGGATGGTTCTAGAATACATTTTTTCTTGTTTAGTATCCATTCCAAGCACTTTAGAGTGTTGACTGCTTTTGAAACATGAGAGCTTAACATTTCCTTGGATTGTGCAACCAGGAGGAACTCGTCTAAGTAGACTACTGTCCGAATTCCTTGGGAGCGAAGGGTCTCTACGAACCAATTCGTCACCATTGTGAAAATATATGGGGCAGATGAGAGTCCGAATGGGAGGCTCGTCAACTGTAGAATTTCTCCTTTGTAGATCAAGCGTCGGAGAGACCTCTGGTTCTGAGATATAGGCAGGTGAAAGTAGGCCTGTGATATGTCGATCTTTGCTAGATAATCGTGATCCTGTAAAAATTCTGGAATTTTGTAATGTGGAAAGAGGCTGAATTTTGGAGTGATGACGTGTTGGTTCAAGGTTCTCAGGTCGAAGATGGGACGAGTGCTTCCATCGGTTTTTACTCTCAAGAAAACCTTGGAGATTAGACTTGATTCGGGGTTTTTCGGATTTTCTGGTACATTTTGACGTTTTAGGAGTTGAATTTGTTCTGACATTTGAGAGGATACCGTCAATGTCCGGGTTATGAAACGAGTACGGATTTTGGAACGCTTTGGTCTATTTATTGAGAAATAAAATTCTAAACCTAATAAAATAATATGGAATTTAGTCTCGATGGAAGGCTGATCTTCTCCACATCCCCAGAGTTAATTTCCATGTCGATGAGTGAGTGAGAACCATTTCAAAAAAATTCGTTAAAGTAGCGGGACCGCCAGTTGCTTTTGCATGACTACCCCGAGTCGTCAGGTGAAGTCATACTGTCAGCCGGTGATCATCATTGTCGACGGTATTTTTGCAACATGTGAGTATCTGATGCCTTAAAAAATGGTTGTAACTCTTCGCAATTGATCGGGGTTCATAATTAAATATAAAAAAAAACATACTTACAATTAATTTTGTTTAAAAATAGGGATTCCATTACTCGAGCACCTAATCTCGTCTTGTCCGAATTAATGAATGAAAGATGGAAGAGTAATGAAAGTTATAAATTGTTACGAAGTATTGTTGTTCTTGGGAAGAGATAGTACCTATACCTTGTATAATTTAAATAAAGTATTATTTCATGATTATATCAATTTATAAGCTCGGGGAAATCATAACCTCAACTCAATCCCTCCGTTCCAAAATTCATACATTTGGGAGTTCCATAAGTGGGGCAAGTGGTTTTTGGATGTTCCATAACTCAGGCATAAAACGAGTGTTACATTTAATTGATTATTAATTAATTTTTTGATTCCATGAGGGTAAAAATGCGTTTAAATAAAAGCCAAGATATTGTTTCACATATTACAAAAATTAAACTTGATGATTTATCAAAAGAATCGTGTCAAAACGCATTCTGGAGGGATTTCAACCGTAGAGAGTTCCATAACCCGGACATTGACGGTATTTCTGTTTTGAATCTGGAGTTCTGCTAATTTGGAGTTAGGAATGGTTTGGATTTGAGAGTAATCTTGACCCCTGAAATAATGCTTAAAACGGCTGGGGGAGCTCCCATTCTTTTTCATTCGTCGTAAAAATGTACTAGACGACCCCCTGAGAACTCTTGTTTTGTAAAGTAGTCATTTTTTACGAAAGGACTCCTCTGTTTTGACTTTGGAGGGCTCTTTCTTTGGTGTGTATTTAGACTTATCTCCTTGGTAGTAGGACTTCTAACTGGATCTTTGTGGTACAGGTCTGCTTGCTTGTTGAACTGTCTGAAACGAGTGACGTGGTGGAGCTGGTGTTCTCGTTGGAATGAATCTCTTTGCAACGTACGATGAAGTTGATAACCAGGCTTATGGGCCTCCTAGTGATTGGATGAAGGGACTCAAATCTTTTTTGCTGAAGAGGTGTTCTGTGCTTGGTGTTATCTTTTTCAGAGCTGATTGAACATATTTATTATTTTTTAGTTCCGAAAGCAGAAGATCTCAGGACACGGACATATAATTAGCAGGTGATCAACTTATTTTCCAATGAAACTAATTTGTATCTATTGGGAATCATTTAGGATGATTTAGGAATAAATTTTATTATTTCGGAACTTACAGTTTATTTATAATGAATTATTTATTTTTATTGGCGTATAGTTAGCAGAATAGAATTAAAAAATTCACTAGGGGCATGAATCGATGGCAAATCGATTACAGGTCTAAATATTACGATACCATAATATTACGGTAAAAAATATTACGCAAAAATATTACGATCCCAAAATATTACGGTAAAAAATATTACGATCCCAAAATATTACGGCAAAAAATATTATATGACAAAATATTACGAGGGGAAAAAACACAAAAACAAAATGTTAATATAAATGTAAATATTAATATATATGGGAGATATTAAAATGTTCCACATTTTTCAACAGTTTTTGGATTTGGGTGGGCGGTATTTGCGTTCCACATTTTTAGGGTAGGACGATGGGATTGATGGATGGAATGGATTTTGGATAGGTGGGAATTCCTTCTCAATATATTTAGTTTACAAATAATTCGAGAAAAAATTCAGATATTCTTGGACCGGGAATCGAACCCGGGACCTTCCGATTACCAGTCGGGTGCTTTTTTTTTAGAGTATGTTTATTTTAGTCATTTTCAATTACAGTTTTTATAGGCACGAAACTTACTCCTTAAAAAAAAGCCTTGAGAATGATTAACCAAAGTATGGTGAAAAAGGTGGTCTGTGGTGAGACATCTCTCTATTCTTAGTGATTTTCCAGCAAATTAGTAGATATGTAATTTTAAATAATATTTGAATGTAAATTGAATGAGATCATTGAGAGCATTATTTCGTCATTTGACGTGGAAATTGTGGAAAATTTGGACCAGTAAAAAAAAACACAAAATAAGATCAGAAGCTAAAACTAATGAACTTAAACCTAATATGTACATATATACAGAGAAAGGCTAACAGGAGTAGCCATCCATCTAACAGTATCTGGTTGTAGTCTAGTGAGGAGGCTGGGAGCCACCAGCAGCGTCTTCAGCATGCTTATTTAGTCTGGCTTTGAGCTCAGAGATGTGTATGGCTGATTAATCTAGCCACCAAAGGTTGGGGTTGAGACGGCTGTTATCCATTGAGTTACGTTCGGGAACCGCCGTGGAGAATTTCGCTGATTGGTATGGTGGGTCGATCAGCGGGATTTTTTTATCAGCAGGATGTCTGGGGAGATGGTAGAGTCTAGGGACGTTATTGGCATCTTGAATTAGACCAAGTCTGTCAAGATGTGTGAATGCTTGTAGTTGTAGATAACCTGTCTGAGTTGCTAGGTTAGTCTCGACTGGGTCAATATGGCTGAGCTTCTCGATTGTCTCATTGTTAATTTCTTTTAACTGAGAATAATAATCCCTTGTCAATCTGATAATAAAGTTATCCACTCTTGGGATGTTAGCTTTATTGTATAGGGTTTGGTTGCTGATCATGTGCAGGTAGTTAGAATGAGCTGATCTGTAAATTTTCAGTGCTGCTCGGATGCAGACTCTTTCCAATAGTCTCAGTCTTTTAATCATGGATGCTGACATGTTCCACCATACTGGGCAGGCATACGTGAGCAGAGATCTCACCAGCAGGAGGTAGCAAGAGGTAGCAGATAAAACGAGCACGGTGGGATACATGTCGGTTGTAGAAGAGACGTCTAAGTGAGTGGAATCCGGCTGTTGCTTTGCTGATTTGGGTGTCAACATGTTTGGTGCAGCGTACCAGGTGGTCAATGTGCACATCCAGATATTTCACTGTTTGTTTGGTTGGAATGTCTACTACTTCCCTGGTGTCAGGCTTGAAGGTTTATATCTTGAGAGAGTTGATGCCAGGCTTGTGACACCTTATAATCTCTTGTACTGGTCAACGTAGCAGGATATTTTCGCACTTTAAGGGGCTCATACGGAGATTCCACATTGAGTAGTAGTTGTTGATTTTGTTGACTAGTGTTTGAAGTATGGGTTGGATGCTCTTGACGTTTTTGCCAGTCACATAAACTATGAGATCAGCGTAAGCTATAGAGTGAGTTCCAGGGGTGCTATTTAGTCCAAAAGCATTGAGAATGTCACTGGTGAATATGGAGAATAGACAAGGGGAGTTAACTGTCCCTTGCTGAAGTCCTTCAAGTATTTGGAAGTATTTATTAGAGCTGTGTAACCCATCTGTTGTGCAGAACGATCGGTTCCTGATCATGTCCCAGATCAGTTTCACTAGGTTGAGAGGAAATTCATTCTTGAGAAGGATATAAATCAGACCATCCAGCCAAACCGAGTCAAAGGCTTTCTCTAGATCAATCAGTGTGGCACCAACCACAAGGTGTGTGTGTGTGTGTGTGTGTGTGTGTGTGTGTGTGTGTGTGTGTGTGTGTGTGTGTGTGTGTGTGTGTGTGTGTGTGTGTGTGTGTGTGTGTGTGTGTGTGTGTGTGTGTGTGTGTGTGTGTGTGTGTGTGTGTGTGTGCGCGCGTGTGTGTGTGTGTGGATTAGTATGCATGTGAACATTTTGGTCAGCGATATCTCGCGAACGGATGATGCGGTCGCGGTCATCAATGACGCAATCGAAGGATTTTGGAAAAAATTATTCGAGTCATTCTTCAGTTTTTCCACCAATACATAAAACGAGAATGAAAATTGTCTTTCGATGTTTTTTTGTTCGTTTTTCTTCTATTATCGTTATTATTATCATTATTTGCTTCCACTTTTCCTGAACCCTACTATTGCTTCCGAATGGAAGCATTGCAATCGTTCAGTTTTCACATTTTCTAATTTTGCTTGGGAATGATGTAGAATGGTCGAAAACGAAGAAAAAAAGATGTTTTCTGCTCATATCGGCATGTGCGCATGCTAATCGGCATTTTTTTCGAGGTCATTTTATTGAAAATTGAATGATTAAACGGTTACAAAAATTTCAAAAAATATGGAATTTTGCGGAAAAGTTGGTCTTAGCTAGGACTCATTCTGTGCCAAATTTCAACTCGATCGGTTTGTTAGTTTTTGAGAAATGTCAATTTCTTTTTAAACCGTTTTTCGTAAATGTCTCGAAAAGTACTCAACCGATTGGATTTTTTTTAAATGTTCGTCTTGATGTCTTCCATTTTAATCACCCCATATATGCCAACGTGTTCATGCTTAGTTTTCTAGATATCGACATTCTTCTGTTTTTCAGAGAAAATCCTTGTAATCTCTCTAACTTGTGCAAAAATGGAGATATTCACTTGAAATTTGGCATGAAGGTGTCTTTTATGGATTCGATGTTTCCTATTAAAAATTAACTTAATTGGACAATTAGTTCCGGAGATATTCAACTTTGTATGAAAATCTGTTTTATTCAATATGTCGAAAAAGACTTAACCGACTTGAATATTATTTTTTTTCAAAATCTTCTCGATGCCTTCTATTTTAATCTATCAAAATAGTTATACCCGTTCATAGAAAGTTTTCGAGATATTGAATGAAACACATTGACAATAGGACAAAAGGATTGAAAAAGCCATTCGGAAGCGCTCCATCAATATTTCATACGCAGTGCTATATGTGTACGCTGTGCACTATGTGTTTTCGAGGGTGTTGAACACGAACCCGATGATAATAATTCCTGAATGTAGCCAGTTCTCTTTGTTTATAACAATTTGATTGTCTATAACGCGATTTCATGAAAACGATAGAAGTTATGAAAAAAAGGGTGCGTAGAAAGCTACGCGACTGAAGTGAAACTTCGTAGGAGTAGAGTTTCTGCAGACGTTACGAAAATCTCCTCCCCTCCCTTCTACGGTCCTCCTCCTTTATATAGGGCGCTGCCCCCTGCCCGATGGTGTCGGTTTTTTTCGGTACATGCGGACTCTCGTGTATTCGATCCGCACCTAAAGGCGGTTACGTAACTATATATCCGTGGACAAAATATCCGCGACAAAATATCCGGAAGACATAAAATTCGGAGACACATCCTCCACCGACAATTGATCTTTCGCCAATTTATCTGTAGGCAAATTATCCCCTGCTACAATATCCGTTGATAAATTATCCGATAATAAACGTAATCAATGAAGCAAACCAAAATTCCAAATAGAGATTTGGAATTGCTACGAAGCTGTCATCAACGATGAAATACGAACGAATAATTGCGTTGAAGGGTGGCACAGTTTGTTTAACAACAAAGTGAGAGTCAATCATGCACACATAGGAAAATTTGTGAATGTCATAAAACAAGAACAAAATCTCACAGAACTATTCATAACACAACCACAAACTGGTCTCGCTGTTGCTCCTAAAAAACGTAAAACTTATCGAGATTACGATGAACGTCTCAAAAACATTGTCACCACCTACGATCCAGTCAATAAATTGGATTATCTCAAGCATGTTCTTTCTGTGTTGAAATTTAAATCAAAATAATTCACCCAATTGAAAATGGAAAAAATGAAAACCTTGAAACTCATAGATTATTGTGATTATTTGCTGATATTATTATATGTTGATAGTAACTCTATTTATATCGACTATTTCTTGATATTCGATTTATTCTCTTGTGATTATTTATGTTCATCATTTAAAAGTCTATTTATATTTAACTCATGTATTATGGTGATATTTGCTGATAGTAGCTCAAAAAGGAAATATAATAAATTATGTTTATTTTTGGTCAAATTATGAAATTATTAACCGCGGAAATTAAGCCGTCAGATGATTTGACCCACGGAGATTTTGGTAAAAGAAATTTAGTCAGCGGATGAAGTGTCTGGAGATTTTTTGTCATCCGGATATTTTGTTGCGGATATTTTGTCACGGATATTTTGTCCGCGGATATTATGGCGTGTCACCCCCAAAGGCGCCTATAGAAGTTTCACTTCAAAAACTTTCAGATAACAAAAATTTTTCATCCAAAAATATATCGATTTTGTCTTTTGACATTTTTCTCTATCTTTCATATATAACGGCTTAGTTCTACTCAAAGCGGCACAGGACACGCCTCGGCGCTCGGGTGCAGTCCGCGCTACACTGCAGGCAGCCTACAGGAATAACCGTTGAAGATGAAAAAAAAGTGTTAAATAAAAAATGTTTGCTTTGAAAAAAGTCATCGATTTTATGGAGGAACATTTTTTTGTAACTCTAAAGGTTGACGAGATAATCTCGTGATAAAGAGAGATAACGGCGCGAATTCACTTCGTACGCAGGATAAAATCGCATTTGTGTCATTAAAAAATTGACATATCAAATTTTACCATGGCCCACCTTGTAGAGCATTTTCTGACCAATCATTTTCTGTCAATCTCCACCGTCTTCATTGTCCTCCTTACGGCAAATAATATTTAAAAAACTATTATATTATTCCGGATGATATAAATACTTTATTACTTAAATACGTAGTTACTTTATCCTCATATTTCAATTATACCCATTACTGAGTTATTCGAATAAAGCGTTTTTAATGTTTTTCGGAGAAAATTTTCAGACTCTTTTCGAAACCTTTTTTCGGATTGAATTTTTTATTTATTTCCCATTTCCTTATTTCATAATAAGGCCTAGGAAATCCTGAGGCAATACTGATGAACCGAGAAGTTTTTTTTGTGGCCTGAACGGGTCACACTCACCATGAGAGCGAGCTTGCGAGCGACCAACAACGCCCACTAGTTTTTTATGCAATCGATGCGTCTTCATGGGACTTAGACCTAATCAGATTATGAACATGATCATCTCAGCGGTTTTGTGGTTATGAAAAGAAAACTAGTGAAAAAACATCTGAAAATCGCGTTTTTTTTACATATTCGGCTACTCCTCCGGGAAAAACGATGGGAGTTGAATTTTTTCTTATTGTAATTGATGTGTGTTTGTAAAACTCAGAGCTGATAGACATTTCAGTCAAATTATCTCTACGGTTAATGAGTTATTCAAAATAGAACTTTGTAAATTTTTGGAATTTTTTCTATTTTGCTTCCGAAGGGAAGCATTGCAATCGTTCAATTTCCACGTTTTCTAATTTTGCTTGGAAATGATATAGAGCGGTCTAAAACGAAAAAAATGATGTTTTTAGCCCATGTCGGCATGTGCGCATGCTAATCGGGAGTTTAATCGAGGCCATTTTTTTGATAATTGAATAATTAAACGGGTAAAAAAATTTCAAAAAATATGAAATTTTTGTAAAAACTTGATCTTAGTTAGGGCTAGTTCTGTGACAAATTTCAGCCCGATCGCCCCATTACTTTTTGAAAAATAACGATTTCTATTTAAACCGTTTTTCGTGAATATCTCGAAAAGTACTCAACCGATTGGATTTTTTTTTCATGTTCGTCTCGATGCCTTCTATCTTAATCACCCCATATATGCCAACGTGTTTATGCTTAGTTTTTGAGATATAGCCATTTTTCTGTTTTTCAGAAAAAATCCTTGTAATCTCTCTAACTTGCACAAAAATGGAGATATTCACTTGGAATTTGGCATGAAGGTGTCTCTTATGGATGAAATATTTCCAATTAAAAATCAGCTTATTCGGACAATTGATTCCGGAGATATTCAAGTTTCTATGTAAATCTGTTTTATTCAATATTTCAAAAACGACTAAACCGATTAAATTATTTTTTTTTTAATGTTCGTCTCGACGTCTTCTATCTCAATCAATCAAAATATGTATACCCGTTCATAGAAAGTTTTCGAGATAGGCCATTTTTCTATTTTTCAAAGGAAATCCTTGTAATCTCTCTAACTTGCGCAAAAATGGAGATATTAACTTGAAATTTGGCATGAAGGTGTCTCTTATAGATGCAATATTTTCTATTAAAAATCCGCTTAATCGAACAATTGGTTCTGTAATGTCCAGAATTTCATAAAATCTCAAAATACATAAATAAGACAACAACTCAAAATGTTGCTCCGGAATTCCAAAATTGACAAATTTTTTCGGCAACATATGCCGAAAGAATTCAGTACATCGATGTCAAAACCTCTAAATTCTACGTATGTCAGCAACATATGTCGACATCTCACCCACAAAAGAAACCCTGAATGCAGCAGGTGATGAAAGGACAAATCGAGGTCATACCTAAAAATTAAGTGGGAAAAATCACGCCACAATTTCCACCAATCAAAAATTGATTCGTGGATACCCCCACGAACTCCAGCTCCCAAAATTAATGAAAAATAATAATCAGTCATTTCTTGCATTCAAAAGAATATCGTTAATTGTGAAGTGGGTGTAGACATTCTCACAACATAAATTTTTCCAAACATTTTCACGCATTTCTCTTGCTACTGGCCTAGCAAGTAATCTAACAGAATAGCAACTCCAGTGAGCTTATTTATTTTTTAATTTTTTCTCAACGTATTAACGAGTTCAGACGGTGTGAAACAGATAAAACCAGCGCCAAGACAGTGTAGAGAATATCCCAAATTGCAACAATAACCTTGGAGCCTCTAATTCAAATTACGCGTTAATGCGATCAGAATTGCATCACTCTTAGCGTTACCCAGGACCACTACGAGGAAGTGGCGATGCTAGGTCCCGAAGAAACGACCTAACAACAACAATAACTCGTCTACCATCCTGAGAATGCAGAATTGAAGAATAGGAACTGCAATTTCCACTGTCCCCCTCCACGGAATTTGTAATAAAATTTAAACAAAAATGAACATGAAAGTGTATGAAACACTAATGAAATGGCGATGAGTACTGATAGAACGTCATAAAATTTCCAATTTAAATTTCGTGGAAGTTAGATGTATACTTCAAATAACTTCACTAAAGAGAGAGCCAATCAACCCTTAAATCCCAGCATGACCCGGGTGTCCAAGGTGACTGTAACCCCCCCACTCTAAACGCGCAGCGGGCAACCTTTGTTACCATGTTTGTCTCGAGTGATCCGTCATTCAAAATATTAATCCTAATTTCCGAGAACTTTAACCGTATTTTTCAATTCTACCAGTGATAATTCAAATAAATTTACATCCTATAATTCAATTCAACCCGAGAGAATAATTTTTCACGATTAACTAATCGACTAGATTCAACATTGCTAATGTAGCTATTCGGAAGTGTAGTAATTCTCGAGTATTTGAAGAAACTTTAGAACCCGGTCAGGTCTCGGAGTATGATAAGTGAATGAAAACTTACTCAGTCTACATCCAACTCCTCCACCTCCTTCACCATATTTCGGCACTAGTCGTCGTAGTTCCCTCTACGTTCTCTCAACACCTTGAACGTGTGCACGGTTGACTCTGTTGATGTGGTAGTATCGACGATTGACGCATGCATGGTGGTATTCACGCAGCTTCAACGCGAGATACCCACCCCAGCAGTCCGTGTGGATGACCGAGTAGCGCTTCACATGTTTTTCTATTTCCAAGATAAGTGTTTCAGCCCTCCGGTTCGGCAACACGACAACGACTAGCCCTGTTAACCTTTTCCGTAAGCCTAGCACCCATTGCTTGGAACTGACCGCATGACCTAGTCTCAGTTTCTTCCCCCCCCCCCCCCCAACATAACTCGTCAACCTCGACAATTACCCCCCTCCCTCCTATCTTTTCACTGTCAATGTCGGCAAACCACCGGTCCAACACTTCGCCAATACTGGCAATAACCCGGCGGACTGTTGTCACACTAGTATTGCTCTCTTGAGACAGGTATTCGAGAGTGTTAGTGTCGTTATGGATATATAAAAATATGATGATAAATAACTTTTTTAATTTAATCCTGAACCCCGATAACCGCGATCCGTCATAAACACTCAGAGAACTGTTGCACTTAATTTTCCTCCGTTGACGATGCGCGTCAATTATATATCTGCTTTTCTGGCATCTAAATAATTTCAAATTATAATCTGTGTATATCAAACTGTCACAGCTTGGGCATTGTGCTGAGGATTTTATTACCCCCTTGTCCCTCAGGAAATCAATAATATATTGATCGCACTGACAGAGACCGTACAATTCTTCGAGTATCATTATGACTCAATGACTACCAGGAATCAAGACCGACAATTAATGTCCCTTTTTCCCGTCACCAATTACCCTAAATTACCCAAAAATTAATAACTAAAATTTATTTACTGTGGAGTTGCTATATACTCACATTACCAGTTATTCAATCAAAAGTAATTATAATAGCCTCAAGAGTTTTCTTGTTGCTGGTAGTGAAAATCCTGTTGGATATACTCAAGGATCCACAACCTTAAAACCTAGAAAATTAAACAGCTTCATCAATTAATGTGAGTAAAGAGAAATAGAACTGTTCAAAATTTTGTAATCTTCCAAATCATTCCAGGGATAGAGAAAACAATAGAATCCAATGTAAAGTAGACTCTGAACTTGTAAATTCAAAATCTTCTTAAGCAATTAAATGAAAACCAAGACCTTCTACTCATCTCTAAATCATTTGAGTTAAAACCTGTCCAAAATCAAATCCTATCCCTACAACAACAAAAATAGTTTTTATTCCATTAGAACTCCTTTCTACTCCGAATAAATTTAGAAATTTAATAACAAGCAAAAGGTAAGAGTATAAATTTAGCATCGTCCAAATTAAAAATATTCATAATTTTAGCCTGTATTTTGAGGAAGCAACTCCTTCAAAATTGTCCTTCGACGCGTAATTTCTCCGGACATAAGAGTTCCAGAGATATCCAACTTTGTGCATCGATCTTTTTACTAATATCTCGAAAACGACTCAACCGGTTTTCTTTTCTATCAAAATCTTCGTCTTGATGTCTTTTATATATTCAGTCTGAATTATTTACTTACCTAGTTCATACGAAGTTTTCGAGATATTGAATGAAATACATTTACAATAGTGATACGCAAAAAGGATTGGAAGACGGAAGCGCTCCATCAATTGATTGATGGCGAAAAAAAATGCACACGTAAAATTAACAAACTCCACAATTGCAAATCTGTAGTTGCAAATCTCCAGTCGCATGCCACAGTCGCCTACTTGTTTTTTCATTTTCTTTGTCATCATTTTTCGTTTCGAATTGAGACTAAAGAGAGCCTTGGTCGGGAAGTTATTGGTTCCACCCGCAAATGGTCACACCCACACTACTCGTTATGATCTCGTTTGTTCATTATCTTTCATTCATTTAGTTACTCTCAGCTATTGTCTATTATAGTTATGACTGTGGAATTGCTTGGTTGGGGCATGTATGGGAGAATTCTGTAAAAAGCCTGAATTACAAAATAAAAGTAATTATTAAATAATTTCTTAAGTTCGGCCTTGCGGTTAATAAATCAGTCAGAAATCAAATATTTGCTGTCAAATAGCCTACGTTTCGATCCTTATGTAGATCCTCATCAGGGCTTTTTTTATTAGTGCTGTGTAACATGAGTAAAAATATATGAGAAATCCAGAATAAATATAGAATAAAACAACAGATACGGTCATTCTTACTAAGTACATACCAAATTAGAATGAAAATTAAGTGTAATAATCCAAAAATTCTCGTAATTCAATATTATGTCTCCCTTTTTTTTTGTTTTGCGAGGATGTGGTCACTCTGTAAACAGACGGTTAGATACAACGAAGGGTAGCCCTAATCAGAAAACAACCTAATCATCGAAGGGTGTAAAAATTGTAAAATACCTGATTAAACATATTGTGAACAATGTGAAACAAACAATAAATAATGAAACAATAAATTAAAAAGCAGATTGGACAGTCATCGGGTCTTGCTCATGACACACAACAACAAAGTACCCACACAACCATCGATTAAGCATTGGTGGATCTTGTATCCTGCGCATGCGCGAGACACTAAGGGATCACACGACATGTGTATGTTCTGACGACAGACAAATTAGACAACAAATCGTAGAAGTAATCAAACCCGTAGCCAATCAAGGCTATTTACGATAATAAAGACCAATAGACAGAGCTAAGGCCATTTACATCAGTTCTGAAATTTATGGAATGTTTGTTTCTCATTATATGGACCATTTCTAGCAAATTTGTCTTATATGTCGTTGTCTCTCTGGCAAAGATCTTCGTTCTTCCAAAATCAAAATTATGTTCACTATCCACATGGTGTTTGGAGAGTGCTGTATGTTGAAACGGTTTGATCTTACCGTTCTTATCAATCTTGACGACAATCAATTTAACCGTCTGTTTACAGAGTGACCACATAACCTCGCAAAACAAAAAAAAAAGGAGACATAATGTTGAATTACGAGAATTTTTGGATTATTACACTTAATTTTCATTCTAATTTGGTATGTACCTAGTAAGAATGACTGTATCTGTTGTTTTATTCTATATTTATTCTGGATTTTTCATTTATTTTTACTCATGTTACATAGCACTAATAAAAAAAAAAAATGGCGCGGCTGTAGTGGGCGCGACAGAAGCTGTCGCGGCTGATACAGCCGTAAGTTGTTACGTGGATACGTCTATGGGATCTGTTTTTTCGTTCTTTTATTTCTTATATTATGAATAACTAATGTTGTATGGTCCACCTTGTGGTGGTTCAGTTTTCATCGAGATTAATTCGATTTAATTCCACTAATTCATGGAAGATCTATGAAAATTTACAATCATTTTGAAATATTTTGAGAGATTTCCAGACTTTTGAGAACATTTTAAAACTTTCTAGTCAATTTCAGCACCTTCCAGAAAATTCTAGAACTTTCTAGAATATTCTGAAACTTTTTAGAACACCCTAGCACTGTTTAGAAAATTCCAGAACTTTCTAGAACCTTCTAGAACTCTTTAGAATATTTTAGGACTTTCCAGAACATTCTAAAATTTTTAAGAATATTTTTGCATTTTGCAGAAAATTCTAGAACTTTTTAGAATATTTTGCCACACTCCAGAAAATTCTAGAGCTTTCTTGAACATTCCGGAACGTTTTAGAACATCCAAGCACTTTCCAGAACATTTTAAAACTTTTTAGAACACTCTGAAACTTTTTAGAATATCGTAGCTTTTTCCAGAAAATTCTAGAAATTTCTAGAACATTCCGAAACTTTTTAGAACATCCTAGTACTTTCCAGAACATTCAAGAACTTTTTAGAATATTTTAGGACTTTCTAGAAAATTTTAGAACTTTCTAGAACATTCTGGAACTTTTCAGGACATCCTAGCACTTTCCAGAACATTCTAAAACTTTTTAGAACATTCTGCACCTTTTTAGAATATTTTAGCTTCTTCCAGAAAATTCTAGAAATTTCTAGAACATTCCGAAACTTTTTAGAACATCCTAGTACTTTCCAGAACATTCAAGAACTTTTTAGAATATTTTAGCTTTTTCCAGAAAATTCTAGAAATTTCTAGAACATTCCGGAACTTTTTAGAACATCCTAGAACTTTCCAGAACATTCTAGAACTTTCTAGAATATTGTAGCACTTTCTAGAAAATTTTAGAACTTTCTAGAACATTCTGGAACTTTTTAGGACATCCTAGCACTTTCCGGAACATTTTAGAACTTTTTAGAACTAGTGTAATCAATCTAGACGAAAAAAATGGTCAACCGGGAAGTAAAAAGCATGTCGATGAAATAAATACCGTTCGATAGAGAAAAATTCATTGAACTACCCATTAATTTGTCGCACTGCAAAAAGTCCGGGAAGTTATTAAAAAAAATTAAAAACTAATTAATTTTTTGCATGAACGCCAAGAAATTAAATATCGTCACTCAAACTCAATCAATCGTTAAGAAAAAAATACCGGAATGTAGAGGCAAAAACGCTCTACAAAATTGAAGCAATAACCGATATTCCCCGTTCACTCGTTTTCCCGTAATTAATTATTGAATTATTTAATGGTTAAAACTCTAAAAATCGTCAGCTGATTGCATTCGGTCCGCCTCCTTCGGCGCGCGCACTCCCCTCAGAAACGCGTGATGCGCAGTAGATTTAAACGTGCGGACAACTATATACATTATTTTTTTTTACAAATAAAGTTAATAAAAATTGAAAAATGAGAAGGTGGAGGACTCTAGGTGAATTCAAGAGTTATTTCTCCTATGATGGAGCACTCTAGGTGAATTCAAGAGTCATTTTATGTGGACTGGGGGAATCTAGGTGGATTTAAGAGTCAGTTTATCCAAACTAGAGACTTCTAGGTGAGTTTAAGAGTCATTTATCTAATGCTGAAGGACTCTTGGTGGATTTAAGGGTCATTTGGTCTAAGTACTCTGCGTTGAT
>JAOZGT010000038.1:2500-26030 GCA_035578325.1 Coelinius sp. EB29 | reverse complement strand
TGCCAAAAATAACCTATTTTTTGACAAAAATACCCTATTTTTCAGCAAAAATACCTCATTTTTTGAAAAAAATAACTTAATTTCAAAAATTTTTTAAAAATAAAATTTAATTTTTAAAATTTAATTTACCGGAATATTTTAAATAAATATTTGGTCAAAAATTTTATATATATTTAAATATATATAATTTATAAAGTTAAAGATAAAATTATTAATTTATCAAACAAATTTTTTTAACTAATATATTAAAAATTTTATATAAATTAAATTTAACCTCAAAAATTTAATTCACGTAAAATTATATTAACCTCAAAAATTTAATTTACCGGAATATTTTAAATAAATATTTGGTCAAAAATTTTATATATATTTAAATATATATAATTTATAAAGTTAAAGATAAAATTATTAATTTATCAAACAAATTTTTTTAACTAATATATTAAAATTTTATATAAATTAAATTTAACCTCAAAAATTTAATTCACGTAAAATTATAATACTAACCTCAAAAATTTAATTTACGTAAAATTATAATACTAACCTCAAAAATTTAATTTACGTAAAATTATATTAACCTCTAAAATTTAATTTACCGGAATATTTTAAATAAATATTTGGTCAAAAATTTTATATATATTTAAATATATTATAATTTATAAATTAAAGATAAAATTATTAATTTATCAAACAAATTTTTTTAACTAATATATTAAAATTTTATATAAATTAAATTTAACCTCAAAAATTTAATTCACGTAAAATTATAATACTAACCTCAAAATTTAATTTACGTAAAATTATATTAACCTCAAAAATTTAATTCACGTAAAATTATAATACTAACCTCAAAAATTTAATTTACGTAAAATTATATTAACCTCAAAATTTAATTTACCGGAATATTTTAAATAAATATTGGTCAAAAATTTTATATATATTTAAATATATATAATTTATAAAATTAAAGATAAAATTATTAATTTATCAAACAAATTTTTTTAACTAATATATTAAAATTTTATATAAATTAAATTTAACCTCAAAAATTTAATTCACGTAAAATTATAATACTAACCTCAAAAATTTAATTTACGTAAAATTATATGAACCTCAAAAATTTAATTCACGTAAAATTATAATACTAACCTCAAAAATTTAATTTACGTAAAATTATATTAACCTCAAAAATTTAATTTACCGGAATATTTTAAATAAATATTTGGTCAAAAATTTTATATATATTTAAATATATATAATTTATAAAGTTAAAGATAAAATTATTAATTTATCAAACAAATTTTTTTAACTAATATATTAAAATTTTACATAAATTAAATTTAACCTCAAAAATTTAATTCACGTAAAATTATAATACTAACCTCAAAAATTTAATTTACGTAAAATTATATTAACCTCAAAAATTTAATTTACCGGAATATTTTAAATAAATATTTGGTCAAAAATTTTATATATATTTAAATATATATAATTTATAAAGTTAAAGATAAAATTATTAATTTATCAAACAAATTTTTTTAACTAATATATTAAAATTTTACATAAATTAAATTTAACCTCAAAAATTTAATTCACGTAAAATTATAATACTAACCTCAAAAATTTAATTTACGTAAAATTATATTAACCTCAAAAATTTAATTTACCGGAATATTTTAAATAAATATTTGGTCAAAAATTTTATATATATTTAAATATATATAATTTATAAAGTTAAAGATAAAATTTATTAATTTATCAAACAAATTTTTTTTAACTAATATATTAAAATTTTACATAAATTAAATTTAACCTCAAAAATTTAATTCACGTAAAATTATAATACTAACCTCAAAAAATTTAATTTACGTAAAATTATATTAACCTCAAAAATTTAATTTACCGGAATATTTTAAATAAATATTTGGTCAAAAATTTTATATATATTTAAATATATATAATTTATAAAGTTAAAGATAAAATTATTAATTTATCAAACAAATTTTTTTAACTAATATATTAAAATTTTACATAAATTAAATTTAACCTCAAAAATTTAATTCACGTAAAATTATAATACTAACCTCAAAAAATTTAATTTACATAAAATTATATTAACCTCAAAAATTTAATTTACCGGAATATTTTAAATAAATATTTGGTCAAAAATTTTATATATATTTAAATATATATAATTTATAAAGTTAAAGATAAAATTATTAATTTATCAAACAAATTTTTTTAACTAATATATTAAAATTTTACATAAATTAAATTTAATCTCAAAAATTTAATTCACGTAAAATTATAATACTAACCTCAAAAATTTAATTTACGTAAAATTATATTAACCTCAAAAATTTAATTTACCGGAATATTTAAAATAAATATTTGATTAAAAATTTTAAATATATAAATTTTTAAATCAAAAAATTAAATTTTAAATTATTGAGGTTAATTTAAAATCAAAAAATTAAATTTTAAATTATTGAGGTTAATTTAAAATCAAAAAATTAAATTTTAAATTATTGAGGTTAATTTAAAATCAAAAAATTAAATTTTAAATTATTGAGGTTAATTTAAAATCAAAAAATTAAATTTTAAATTATTGAGGTTAATTTAAAATCAAAAAATTAAATTTTAAATTATTGAGGTTAATTTAAAATCAAAAAATTAAATTTTAAATTATTGAGGTTAATTTAAAATCAAAAAATTAAATTTTAAATTATTGAGGTTAATTTAAAATCAAAAAATTAAATTTTAAATTATTGAGGTTAATTTAAAATCAAAAAATTAAATTTTAAATTATTGAGGTTAATTTAAAATCAAAAAATTAAATTTTAAATTATTGAAGTTAATTTAAAATTAAAAATTAAATTTTAAATTATTGAGGTTAATTTAAAATCAAAAAATTAAATTTTAAATTATTGAGGTTAATTTAAAATCAAAAAATTAAATTTTAAATTATTGAGGTTAATTTAAAATCAAAAAATTAAATTTTAAATTATTGAGGTTAATTTAAAATCAAAAAATTAAATTTTAAATTATTGAGGTTAATTTAAAATCAAAAAATTAAATTTTAAATTATTGAGGTTAATTTAAAATCAAAAAATTAAATTTTAAATTATTGAGGTTAATTTAAAATCAAAAAATTAAATTTTAAATTATTGAGGTTAATTTAAAATCAAAAAATTAAATTTTAAATTATTGAAGTTAATTTAAAATTAAAAATTAAATTTTAAATTATTGAGGTTAATTTAAAATCAAAAAATTAAATTTTAAATTATTGAGGTTAATTTAAAATCAAAAAATTAAATTTTAAATTATTGAGGTTAATTTAAAATCAAAAAATTAAATTTTAAATTATTGAGGTTAATTTAAAATCAAAAAATTAAATTTTAAATTATTGAGGTTAATTTAAAATCAAAAAATTAAATTTTAAATTATTGAGGTTAATTTAAAATCAAAAAATTAAATTTTAAATTATTGAAGTTAATTTAAAATTAAAAATTAAATTTTAAATTATTGAGGTTAATTTAAAATCAAAAAATTAAATTTTAAATTATTGAGGTTAATTTAAAATCAAAAAATTAAATTTTAAATTATTGAGGTTAATTTAAAATCAAAAAATTAAATTTTAAATTATTGAGGTTAATTTAAAATCAAAAAATTAAATTTTAAATTATTGAGGTTAATTTAAAATCAAAAAATTAAATTTTAAATTATTGAGGTTAATTTAAAATCAAAAAATTAAATTTTAAATTATTGAGGTTAATTTAAAATCAAAAAATTAAATTTTAAATTATTGAGGTTAATTTAAAATCAAAAAATTAAATAAAATTAGTTTATAAAGATAAGCTAATTTATAATAAGCTTTTTGGTTCATATCCTTAATATAGAAAATTATTCTTCTTTATAAATGAAGTGCCTGATTTAAAGGATTATTTTGATGTAATAAATTATGTTTTTAAAACCTTCATTTATAAACTTAATTTTAATTTTTATATTAATTTAATATTTTTACTTATATATAAAATTTTTAAAATTAATTTAAATAATTTAAAATTTAATATATAAAATTAATTTATAAAAAAAATTTTTAATTAAAAAAAATTATAATATAAATAAAAAATTGTGCCAGCAATTGCGGTTAAACATTTTATATAAATTAATAATTTCAATTTAAATAAAATATTATAAATAAATAAATTTAAAAAATATTTTATAATTAAATATAAATTTTATAAAAATTTATTTATTAAAAAATTAAATTTAAAAATTTTTTAAAAAACTAGGATTAGATACCCTATTATTAAATTTAAATTAAAAAAAATTAAAGTATTAAATGATTTCACTAAACTTAAAAAATTTGACAGTATTTTATTTTTAGAGGAATTTATTTCTTAATAGATAATAAACTATAAAAAAAACTTAAATTTTTATTTATATATTGTTGTTTAAAAATTTAATTTTAAAATATATAATTAAAATATTAAAAAAAATAAATTCAAATCAAAATATAATTAATATTTAAGAAGAAAAGTATTACATTTAATAAAAAATAATTTATATAATTTAATTATTTATATAAAAAAAAAGAATTTAATATTAAAATAAATTAAATTAATTTATTTGAAAAAAAATTAAATATGTACATATTGCCCGTCATTTTCATATTTGAAACAAGTCGTAACAAAGTAAAATTATTGGAAAATAATTTTAGAATATATAATAAATTTTAGTTTAATTAAAATTTAATATTTACAATATTAAGATATAAAATTTATAAATTTAAAATTTTTATTAAATAAAATTTTATTTAATTAAATAATTATTAAAAAAAAAATTATTTTAAAATTTTTTGTTAAATAAAAAAATAAAAAAATTAATTTTAATAAAAAATTTTATAAAATATATTTAAAATTTAAAAAGAAAAATTTATATTTTTTTCCTTTTGTATCAGAATAAATTAAAAATTAAAATTATTATTTACAATCTCGAAATAAAAAAAATTAATTAAATATTAAATTATTATTACAATAATATTAAAAATATTTAATTAGAAATTATATATTAATCAATTTTTATTATATCTAGTTATTTAATAAAAAAATTTAATTTTATTATAAATTTATATATAATATATATATATATATATATATATATATATATATAATAATAATTAATTATAGAATTTATATAAAAAAATTAAGGGATAAACTTTAATTTTTTTTTAAAATTTTATTTATAAATTTATTAATTATAAAATTTAAAATTTTTATTAATAAAAAAAATTTAATAATTTATATAAATAAAAAAAAATTTATAAAAATTTAAAAATTTATTAAATTATTATAAATAATTTTAATTTATAAAAAATTATAATTTAATTAGTAAATAATATAAATTAAATTAAATATTTAATTATTTTAATAATTTTAATTAAATAATTAAGCAAAAATTATATTCACCTGTTTAACAAAAACATGTCTTAAAGATTTTAATTTTAAGTCTAATCTGCCCAATGATTAAAATTTAATGGCTGCAGAATTTTTAACTGTACAAAGGTAGCATAATAATTTGTTTTTTAATTAAAAACTTGTATAAATGATTAAATGAAATATAAATTGTTTCAATTAAATAAAATTAAATTTTTTATTTAAGTAAAAAAACTTAAATAAATTTAAAAGACGATAAGACCCTATAGAATTTAATTTATTTAATAAATATTTATTTAAATAATTTATTATTTTATAAAAATAAATTTAATTGGGGTAATTAAAAAATTTTAAAAATTTTTTTTATTTAAACAAAAATTATTGTATAAAATATCTTAAGATTTAAAATAATAAAATTAATTACCTTAGGGATAACAGCATAATTTTTTTTTAAGTTCTTATTAAAAAAAAAGATTATGACCTCGATGTTGAATTAAGATATAAATTAAATGAAAAAATTTAAATATTTAAGTCTGTTCGACTTTTAAAATCTTACATGATTTGAGTTAAGATCGGTGTAAGCCAGATCGGATTCTATCTTTAAAAAAATTAATATAATTGTACGAAAGGAATTTATATTAAAAATAATTTTTAATAAATTAATTAAAATAATATTTATATATAAATTACTTTGACAGACTCCCTTATGTAATAAATTTAGAATTTATAAAAGTAAATAATTTTACAAGTAATATATTAAACAATTACATATTTATATATTAAATAATATAATTATATTTTTTATAATTATTATTTTAATTATAATTAGTGTAGCTTTTTTAACTTTATTTGAACGAAAAATTTTAAGTTATATACATTATCGGAAAGGTCCAAATAAAGTAGGATTTTGAGGATTACTTCAACCTTTTAGAGATGCTTTAAAACTTTTAACTAAAGAATTTTTTTCCCCATTTAAATCAAATTATAATTATTATATAATTTCTCCTTTTATTATATTAACATTAATTATATTAATATGATTAATTTATCCTTTTAAAATAAATTTACTTAATTGAAATTTAAATAGTTTATTTATTTTATGTTTAATGAGAATAGGAGTTTATGGGTTAATAATATCAGGGTGATCATCAAATTCATGTTTTTCTATATTAGGGTCAATTCGATCAATTGCTCAATCTATTTCATATGAAGTTACATTTACTATTTCATTTTTATTAATTTTATTTATAATTAATTCTTTAAATATAAATAATTTATTTTATTATCAAAAATATATTTTTATAATAATTTTTATATGACCTTCAAGAATTATTTTATTAATAAGAATATTAGCAGAATTAAATCGAACTCCATTTGATTTATCTGAAGGAGAATCAGAATTAGTATCTGGATTTAACATTGAATATAGAAGATATGGGTTTGTATTAATTTTTTTGTCTGAATATGCAAGAATTATATTTATAATATTTTTATTTAATTTATTAAATTTTTCAATAAATTTATTAAGTATTATATTTTATATTATAATAATTCTTTGAATATTTTTTATTATTTGAACACGTGTTACATTACCTCGAATTCGATATGATTTATTAATATTTTATTGTTGAATTTATATCTTACCAATTATTTTAATTTTATTTATTTTATATATAATATTATTTAAATTTTTTTTAGAAATAATTTTTATATAAAGTAATAAGATAATAGAATTTTAATTTCTATTTTATATTTTCAAAATATATACTTATTCAAGTTCATTATCTTTAAATTTTTAATAAATTATCTCATAATTTTATTATAATATAATTTAAAAAATAATAAGAAAAATAAAATAATGTTAAAATTTGTCTAATTTCAATATAAGGGTATTCAACTAATTGAGCCCCTAATCAAGTTAATATAATTATACAATTAAAATAAATTCAAAAATAAATTTGATTTAAAGGATAAAATGAAATACCTAGAAATTGTATTTTATAAATAAATGGTATAATTATTAAAATTAAAATTGATATTATTAAAGCAATTACACCTCTTAATTTATTAGGGATAGAACGTAAAATTGTATAAGCAAATAAAAAATATCATTCTGGTTGGATATGTATGGGAGTAATTATTGAGTTTGCTATAATAAAATTTTCTGGATCTCTTAAAATATAAGAATGTTCAAAAATAATAAAAAATAATAATATTAATATAATAATAAATCCTAAGATATCTTTTAAACTATAATAATTATGAAAAATAATTTTATAATTATTTCTATTTAACCCTAAAGGATTATTTGATCCAGTTTCATGTAAAAATATTAAATGAATAATTATTATTATAAATAAAATAAATGGTAATAAAAAATGTAATGAATAAAATCGATTTAAAGTAGCATTATCAACAGAAAATCCTCCTCATAATCATTTTACTAAAATAGTTCCAATATAAGGTAAAGCTGATAATAAATTTGTGATTACTGTAGCTCCTCAAAATGATATTTGTCCTCAAGGTAAAACATATCCTAAAAAAGCTGTTCTTATTATTAATAATAAAATTAAAATTCCAATTAATCAAGTTTTTATAAATTTATAAGATCCATAATATAAGCCTCGACCAATATGAATATAAACACAAATAAAAAAAAAAGAAGCTCTATTTATATGAATTAATCGTATTAATCATCCATAATTTACATCTTGAATAATATGAATAATTCTAAAAAAAGAATATCCAATATTTGAAGTATAATGTATAGATAAAAATAAACCAGAAATAATTTGAATAATTAAAAATATACCTAATAAAGATCCATAATTTCATCAAATTCTAATATTAACTGGTGTAGGTAATTTTACTAAAGAATTATTAAAAATTTTTAAAATTATATTTTTTTTAAAAATTGATTTATTCATTTAATTAAATTTTAAAATTTGACGTAAAGGAATGTTAATCTTTCTACAAATTAATACAGAACAAATTATTGTAAAAAATAAATATATAATTGTATATAAATTTATATCTATTGTATAATCCATTATTAAATTTTTAAATAAATCAAAATCTTTATATATGAAATTTATTTTTAAATTATTTAATTCAATAAAATTTCTATTCAATAAATTTTCATATTGATTAATTATAATTAATCTAAAAAAAATTAATGTAAAAAATTTTAAATTTATATATATATAATAATTTTTATTTAAATAAAATATTTGATTGTTAATTAATCTTGTAAAATATATAAATAAAATTATTAAACCTCCAATTATTACTAAAAATAAAATATAAGAATATCAATATATTCTAATTATAAAATTTAATTTAAAAGTTAAAATAATTGTATATAAAATTAATAATATTCTTAAAGTTACTGGATGAAAATTATATAAATTGGAAGGAATAATTATAATAATAATTAAAATTAAATTTATTAAATTATAAAATATTAAATAATTTAATTCAAAATTTTTCATTCAAAAAATAGTTTAATTAAAACATTAATTTTGGAGATTAAATTTATAATTTTTTTATTTTTTTGAAACTATAAAATAAATTTATTTTTAATTTACAAAATTAATGTTTTAATTAAACTATATAGTCATTTGAATAAATATAAATATAAATATACTAATTTTTTTAATTTCTTGTTTTTTATTTTCTTATTATTATAAACATATTTTATTAACTTTGATTAGATTAGAATTTATAATAATTAATATAATAATAAATATATATATAATTATAATAAATTTAAATTTCAATATTTATTTTATTTCAATATTTATTACAATTAGAGTTTGTGAAAGAGTTTTAGGTTTATCAATTATAGTTTATATAATTCGAAATTCTGGTAATGATTATTTAAATAATTTAAATTTATTAAAATGATAAAATTAATTTTTTTTATAATATCTTTAATCATTTTAACTTTTTATATAAAAAAATATTTTTTAAATTTAATTATTAATTATTTATTTATTATAATTCTTTTATTTTTTAATAATAATTTTTTTTTAAATTATTATTGAATTAAAATTAATTATATTTTAGGATTTGATAATATTAGATTTAGTTTATTAATTTTAATATTATGAATTATAGTATTAGCTATATATTCATATAATTTTAATAATTATAATAATAAAATTTTTATTAATATTATAATTTTTTTAATTATTATTATAATTATAGTTTTTTGTTCAATAAATTTAATGATTTTTTATATTTTTTTTGAAATTAGATTAATCCCAATTATTTTAATTATTATAGGATGAGGGTATCAAATTGATCGAATTCAAGCAAGAATATATATATTTTTTTATACTTTATTTGGATCTTTACCTTTATTAATTATAATTATATATATATATAAATATTTTAATTTTATTATAATGAATAATATATGATTAAAAAATTTTAATAACATTAATGATTTATTTATATTTTTAATTTTAAATATAGCTTTTTTTATTAAAATACCAATATATTTAACACATTTATGGCTCCCTAAAGCTCATGTAGAAGCACCTATTTCAGGATCAATAATTCTTGCAGGAATTATATTAAAATTAGGGAGATATGGTATTTATCGATCAATAATAATTTTTCCTAAAATAATTTTTTCATTTAATTTATATATAATTATTATTTGTTTAATAGGAAGATTTTTAATAAGATTAGTATGTTTAAACCAAAGAGATTTAAAAATTATTGTAGCTTATTCTTCTGTAGTTCATATAAGAATTTTATTAGCAAGAATATTTACATTATATAAAATAAGATTTAAAGGTAGTTTAATAATAATAATTGCTCATGGATTGTGTTCTTCTGGTATATTTTTTTTAGTTAATTTAAATTATGAACGATTAAAATCTCGTAATACTTTAATTAATAAAAATTTAATTTATATTTGACCTTCTTTAACTTTATGATGATTTTTAATTTGTTCTTCAAATTTTTCTGCTCCTCCTTCTTTAAATTTATTTAGAGAATTTTTTATATTTAATAGTCTAATTCAATGAAATAAATATATAATTATATTAATTATTATAATTTCTTTTTTTAGAACTTGTTATTCAATTTTTTTATATTCTTATTCACAATATGGTAAAATAAATTTTTATTATTTTAATTTTAAATTTATTAATTGTAAAGAATTTTTAATTATTATTCTTCATTGAGTACCTTTAAATTTATTATTTTTAAATTTAAATTTATTTATTTATTTAAAAATTAATTTGATTAATTCAAATTATAAATTTAAATTATTTTTATTATTATAGTAATTTATTTATTTATTTTTAATATTTTAACATGAATTTTATTCATTATTTTTTTTTTATTTAATTTTAAAGTTATTATTGAATGAAATATATTAATCTTAAATTCAATAAAAATTATTTATATTATATATATAGATTGAATAACTTTTATATTTTTTAGGACTGTTAGTTTAATTTCTTCAATAGTAATTTTATATAGAATAAATTATATAAGAATAGATAAATCATTAAAACGATTTATATTATTAATTATTATTTTTATTATTTCTATAATTTTTATAATTATTAGTCCAAATATATTAAGAATTTTATTAGGATGAGATGGATTAGGGTTATCTTCATATTGTTTAGTAGCTTATTATATAAATAAAAAAAGATTTAATTCTAGAATAGTAACAATTTTAATAAATCGAATTGGTGATATTATAATTTTAATTTTAATTGGATTATTTATTAAATATGGTTCATGAAATTTTATATTTTTACATAATATAAATTTTTATTTTTGATTATTTATTATAATTACTGCTATTACTAAAAGAGCTCAAATTCCATTTTCTTCATGATTGCCTATAGCAATAGCAGCTCCTACCCCAATTTCTTCTTTAGTTCATTCATCTACTTTAGTAACAGCTGGAGTATATTTATTAATTCGATTTAATTATCTAATAAGCTTTAAATTTATATATATATTATTAATATTATCTTGTCTTACAATATTTATAGCAGGATCAAGTGCGAATATAGAATTTGATTTAAAAAAAATTATTGCATTATCTACTTTAAGTCAATTAGGATTAATAATTTTTACAATTTCAATAAATTTCCCTAAATTAGCTTATTTTCATTTAATTACTCATGCTATATTTAAATCTTTATTATTTTTATGTTCAGGTATTATAATTCATAATTATTTTAATAATCAAGATATTCGACTAATATCATTTATAAATTTAAATTTACCATTAATTAATTTAATTTTTAATATTGCATCTCTAACATTATGTGGTATACCTTTTCTTTCAGGATTTTATTCAAAAGATTTAATTATTGAAATTTTTTTAATAAATAATTTTAATTGATTAATTTTTATTTTAATATTTTTATCTATAGGTTTAACTGTATCTTATACATTTCGATTAATTTTTTATATTTCAATAAAAAATAAAAAAATTTCTTTATTTAATTGAAGTATATATTATAATTTAATAAATTATTCAATTATTTTATTATTATTATTAACTATATTTTATGGAACAATTTTAAATTGAATTTTATTTTCATCTATAAATAATATTTTTTTACCTAAAAAATTAAAATTATTGATTTATATATTTTTATTAATTGGGATACTTTTAGGAGTAATTAGTTCTAACTTAAAGATATCTATTTTTTATAATAAAATTATTAAAAAAAATTATATTTTTATAAATATAATATGATTTTTACCAATTATAATAAAAAAAAATAAAATTAATATTATAAATTTTAATAATAAATTAATTTTTTTTAGAGATTATTCATGATTAGAATTATTATCAACAAAAAAAATTATTTATTATATAAAATTTATATTTAAAATTAAATTTATTTATAAATTAAATTTTTTATTAATTTTATTATTTTCTTTATATTTAATATTAATAATTTCATTTATATAATATTTTTTAAATAGCTTAATAAAAAGTTTAATAATGAAAATATTAAGATGATTTTTAAATCTTTAAATAATTTATAAATAAAGAAATATTATTTTTATAATGAAAATATAATGTTTTAATAAACTATATAAATTAAAATAAAAATGGATTTTAACCATAAATTTTTAAAATTAGAAATTTTTTATGTTCATACTTATTTTAATTGGAATTTTATTCAATAAAATTATTAACAATAATTTACCTCTATTTTGGTTTCAATTAAGGATTAATTAAAATCAAATTTTCAATCCGTAATTGAATATAAATTTTTATTTCTTAATTTAAAATAAATTATTAAATATCTTTTAAATGCAAATTAAAAATTTTTATTAAACTATTATTCTTTATATTATTATAATTTATAATATATATATATATATATATATAAATATTAAAAAATTCATTTTAATGAACCTTCTATTTTTTCAAATTCTAATCCTAAATATAAAATTATTATAATTATTCTACTTAAATATATTATTTCAAGAAAATTTAAATATTTTATTAAAATAATTATAGGAAATAAAAAAATAATTTCTACATCAAAAATTAAAAATAAAATTCCAATTAAGTAAAAATTAATTGAAAAAGGTAAACGTGATGATCTAAAAGGATTAAATCCACATTCAAAAGAAGAATTTTTTTCACGATCTAATAATAATTTTTTTGATAAAATTAAATTTAAAATTATTATAAATAAACAAATTAAAATAATTAAAATTATTATGATTATAATTAATATTATTTATATTAAATTAATTAAACATTTTAATTGGAAATTAAAAATACTTTTTATATTATATAAATAAAATTTTAATTATATTAATTTAATAAAAATTTAAATTATTATAATTAAAATTATTTATATTTAATTAATATTTTAATTAAAATTTTTTATAATAAATAAAATTTTTAATAAATTAATAAGATAATCAATAAATAAAAATATATAAAAATAATCAAACAATATCTACAAAATGTCAATATCAAGAAGCAGCTTCAAATCCAAAATGATGTAATCTAGAATAATGTAAATTAAAAATTCGGTGACTAGATACTGAAATGAATAAAATACCGATAATAACATGTAAACCATGAAATCCAGTTATCATAAAAAAAATTGAACCATAAATAGAATTAGATATAGTAAAATAGGATTCATTATACTCTATATATTGAAATATAATAAATAAAGCTCCTAAAGTAAAAGTAAAATCAATAGTATTTTTACAATAATCATAATTATTTTTATTTATAAAAATTAAATAATGACATCAAGTAATTCTTACTCCTGATCTCAATAAAATTAATGTATTTAATAAAGGAATATTATAAGGATTAAAAATTAAAATATCTTTAGGAGGTCATAAATTACCAATTTCAATTCTTGGGGATAAAAATATATGAAAATAAGTTCAAAAAAAAGATAAAAAAAATATAATTTCTGATAAAATAAATAAAATTATTCCTATACGAATACCAATTAAAACTTTTATAGTATGATTACCTTGATAAGTTCTTTCTCGAATCACGTCACGTCATCATTGATAAGTAATAGAAATTATTAATGTATTTCCAATAATTAATAAATTTATATTAAATTCATTAAATCATTTAATACCTCCAATTATTAAAATATTTAATGAAATAGATGCTAATAAAGGTCAAGGACTTTCAGTTACTAAATGATAAGGATGAAAAAATTTATTCATTAAAAATTTAATTTGTTTCTTTTAAATATAAAACTATTAAAACAACAAAAACATATGACTGAATAATTGAGACAGATATTTCTAATAATAATAATATTATTTGAATATTAAAAATTAATAAATAAATTAAAAAAATATTAGGAATAAATATACTTAATAATGTTAATAAAAGATGTCCTGCAATTATATTTGCAGTTAAACGAATAGATAAAGTAATTGGACGAATAATTCTTCTTAATAATTCAATTAAAACTATAAAAAATATTAATATAAAAGGAGTTCCTTGAGGAACTAAATGTATTAATATAAATATTGTATTTTTTATTCAACCAAATAATATTAATCTTAATCATATTGATAAAGCAAAAATTATTGAATAAATTAAATGTCTTGATCTAGTAAAAATATAAGGAAATAAACCTAAAAAATTATTTATTATAATAAATAAAAATAAAACAATAAAATAAATTATATTATTTAAATTAAATTTTAATTTTATAATAATTTTTAATTCTCATCATAAAATTAGTATAAATTTAATTATTAAATAAATAAAACGAGAATTAAGTATTCAATAAATTTGAGGTAAAATTATTAAAATTATTATTGAAGAAATTCAATTTAAAGAACAATTTAATGTATAAGGATCAAAAATTGAAAATAAATTTAACATCATTTATCACTTAAAAATAAAAAATTTTTTTATAAATTTTAAATTATTATTTTTTATATTTAAACTTAATATAAAATAAACTATTAAAAATCTTAAAAAATAAATTAGTAAAAAAAAAATTGATAAAATTAATCAATCTATTGGAGATATTTGGGGAATAAATTTCATTAAAAATATTTGTTAATTTATTATTATTGAATTAAAAAATCAATTCTTACATTTAAGATATTTAATGAATTTAATTTTTTTAATTTAAATTATTAAAATTATATAAATCTTTAATACCACAAATTAATATTTTAAATTAAACTATTTAAATTAAGATATTAGTTAAAAAATAACATTAAAATGTCAATTTAAAATTATTAAAATTTTAATATTTCTTAAAAATTATTTTTTAATCATTTAATAAAAATTTTTAAAGAAACTCTTTCTAAAACAATAGGTATAAATCTATGATTTAATCCACAAATTTCTGAACATTGTCCAAAATAAATTCCTATATAATTTATAAATATTAAAAATTGATTAATACGACCTGGGATAGCATCCACTTTAATTCCTATAACAGGTATCCTTCAAGAATGAATAACATCTATAGATGTAACTAATCCACGAATATATATATTATAAGGTAAAATTAAACGATTATCAACATCTAATAAACGAAATATATTTAATTTATAGTCTAAAATTATAAATGAATCAAAATTAATGTTATTAAAATCAAAATATTCATATCTTCAATATCATTGATGTCCTAAAATTTTTAATGTTAAATAAGAATTTAATGTTTCTTCAATTGTATATAAAATTTTTAATGAAGGAATTGCTATAAAAATTAAAATAAATATAGGAATTAAAGTTCAAATAATTTCAATTATTTGATTATGTAAAATATTTTTATTAATAAAAACATTAAAAAAAAATCAAATAATAATATATATAATAAAAAATATAATTATTAATAAAATTATTAAAGCTAAATCATGAAATTCAATTATTATTATACTAATGTAAGAATTAAAATCCTGAAAATTTATTATTAATCATAAATAAATTTTTAATAAAAATTTTATTTTATATATGAATCTTAAATTCATTGCACTAATCTGCCATATTAAATATTATTTAATTAATAAAGGTAATTGATCATATCTATGAATTTTAGGAGGATAATATTGTTTCCATTCAATTGAAGTTTTTATATATTTATTAAAAATAATATATCGTTCTCTAATTAATCTTTCTCATATAATAATAATAAAAAAAATTACTCTAATTAAAGTAATTAATGAACCAAATGAAGAAATAATATTTCAAGACAAATAAATATCTGGATAATCAGAATAACGACGAGGTATCCCTCTTAATCCTAAAAAATGTTGAGGAAAAAATGTTAAATTAACTCCTAAAAATATAATAAAAAATTGAATTTTTAATCATTTTTCATATATATATAAACCTAAAAATAAAGGATATCAATAAATAAATCCAGCTATAATTGTAAATACTGCTCCTATTGATAAAACATAATGAAAATGAGCTACAACATAATATGTATCATGTAAAATAATATCAATAGAAGAATTTGATAAAATAATACCAGTTAATCCTCCTATTGTAAATAAGAAAACAAATCCAATTGATCAATAAATTTTTAAATTTATTTTTAATTTTACTCCTCTTAAAGTTGCTAATCATCTGAAAACTTTAATTCCAGTAGGGATAGCAATAATTATTGTAGCAGATGTAAAATAAGCTCGTGTATCAACATCTATACCTACTGTAAATATATGATGAGCTCATACAATAAATCCTAAAAATCCAATAGTTAATATAGCATAAATTATTCCTAATGATCCAAAAATTTCTTTTTTACCTCTCTCATTATAAATAATATGAGTAATAATTCCAAATCCTGGTAAAATTAAAATATAAACTTCAGGGTGTCCAAAAAATCAAAATAAATGTTGAAATAAAATAGGATCTCCTCCTCCTGAAAAATCAAAAAATGTAGTATTTAAATTTCGATCTGTTAATAATATTGTAATAGCTCCTGCTAAAACAGGTAAAGATAATAATAATAAAATAGCTGTAATTAAAATTGATCAAATAAATAATCTTAATTGATCTAATTTAATTATAAAAAAATTTATATTAAAAATTGTAGTAATAAAATTAATTGCTCCTATAATTGAAGAAATTCCAGCTAAATGTAAAGAAAAAATTGCTAAATCAACAGATATACCTCTATGACCAATTATTGAAGATAATGGTGGATATAAAGTTCATCCTGTCCCTACTCCAACATTTAATAAATTTCTTAAAATTAATAAAATTAATGATGGAATTAATAATCAAAATCTTATATTATTTATACGTGGGAAAGCTATATCAGGAGCTCCTAACATTAAAGGAATTAATCAATTTCCAAATCCTCCAATTATAATAGGTATAACTATAAAAAAAATTATAATAAAAGCATGAGCTGTAACCATATTATTATAAATTTGATCATTTAATAATAATCTTCCAGGTATCCCTAATTCTAATCGAATAATTAAACTTATAGATAATCCAATTATTCCAGATCAAATTCCAAATAAAAAATATAAAACACCAATATCTTTATGATTTGTGGAAAATATTCATTTTATCATTAATTTTTAGTTTAAAAAAATATTAAATTGCAAATTTAAAGTTATATTATAATATTTATATAAAATTATTGAGTAAAATGTCTGATTTAAGTAATAAATTGTAAATTTATTCAAAAGATTAATATATCTTTTTTACTAAAATTTATAAAAATAAATTATATTTTAAATTTTGAAGACTTAAAGTTTTTTTAACTTAAAATTTTATCATATAAAAAATATTAATAAATTAAATAATATTAATACTTTTATTAAAAGAAAAAAATTTAAATTTTTTTCTTTTAATAAAAATATTAAATATAAATTTAAATTTATTGAAAAATAAAATATTATTATAAAATTAAAAATTAATCGTAAATAATAAAATAAAAAAACTAAAGAGTAAAAAATTAAGAATAATAAAATAAATCAATTAAATAAATTACTTAGTTCTAAAATAAAAAATCATTTTATAAAAAATCCATATATAGGAGGGATACCTCCTAATGATAATATTAATATAAATAAAAAAAAATTATAATTAAAATTTTTTATATATATATATATATTATTAATTTCTTCTAAATTATATTTATTAAATATATATATAATAACAAAATTAATAAATATATATCTTATATAATAAATTATTATTAAATTAAAATTTATTAATAAAGAAACTATTATTCAAGATATATGATTTAAGGAAGAATATCCTAATATTTTTTTTAATAAAATTTGATTGAAAATTATTATAATTCTAAATATTCCTCCTAATAAAGACATTAATAAAATTAATTTAATCCTATAAATATAATTAATAATTATTAAAGGAATAAATTTTTGTCACGTTGATAAAATAAAACATAAAATTCAATTTATTTGAATTAATATATCAATAAATCAAAAATGAAATGGAAATATACCTAATTTTATTATTATTATTAAATTTATTAATAATAAATAATTTAAATCATAAATTAAAATATTTAAATTTATAAAAAATAAAAAAATTATTGATCTAAATCTATTTAATAAATAATATTTTATTGAAATATCAATAATATAAATTTCATTAATAATTAATAATGTAATAAATAATAACAAGTTTAATTCTATAAAAATTCATATAGAATAATAAGAATTTATAAAAAATAAAAAAATTGGATTTATAAATAAAAATATTATATATATTCAATTATATTTTTTTATAAAAATTATATATATATATATATATATATATATATTTTAATGTAATAAGCATAAAAATTTTTGATATTTTTAGTAATAAATTAATTTTATTAAATATAAATTATAAAATTAAATTTATTTAAATAAGTTAAAAAAATTAATTTTTAATTTATATATTTTAAACTTAAATTTTAATTAAATTTTATTTATTTTAAATATTTCAATAATTTTTAAAATTAACATTATAATTTTATATAAATAAATTTAATGATAACATTATAATTTTACGTAAATTAAATTTTTAAAATTAAATTTATTAAATAAAATTAATAATTTTATCTTTAACTTTATAAATTATATATATATATATATATATATATATATATATATATTTAAATATATTAAGTTTTTGATTAATATAAATTTAAAATATTCCGGTAAATTAAATTTTTGAGGTTAATATAATTTTACGTGAATTAAATTTTTGAGGTTAGTATTTAATTTTACGTGAATTAAATTTTTGAGGTTAAATTTAATTTATGTAAAATTTTAATATATTAGTTAAAAAAATTTGTTTGATAAATTAATAATTTTATCTTTAACTTTATAAATTATATATATTTAAATATATATAAAATTTTTGACCAAATATTTATTTAAAATATTCCGGTAAATTAAATTTTTGAGGTTAATATAATTTTACGTGAATTAAATTTTTGAGGTTAAATTTAATTTATGTAAAATTTTAATATATTAGTTAAAAAAATTTGTTTGATAAATTAATAATTTTATCTTTAACTTTATAAATTATATATATTTAAATATATATAAAATTTTTGACCAAATATTTATTTAAAATATTCCGGTAAATTAAATTTTTGAGGTTAGTATTATAATTTTACGTGAATTAAATTTTTGAGGTTAAATTTAATTTATGTAAAATTTTAATATATTAGTTAAAAAAATTTGTTTGATAAATTAATAATTTTATCTTTAACTTTATAAATTATATATATTTAAATATATATAAAATTTTTGACCAAATATTTATTTAAAATATTCCGGTAAATTAAATTTTTGAGGTTAATATAATTTTACGTAAATTAAATTTTTGAGGTTAGTATTATAATTTTACGTGAATTAAATTTTTGAGGTTAAATTTAATTTATGTAAAATTTTAATATATTAGTTAAAAAAATTTGTTTGATAAATTAATAATTTTATCTTTAACTTTATAAATTATATATATTTAAATATATATAAAATTTTTGACCAAATATTTATTTAAAATATTCCGGTAAATTAAATTTTTGAGGTTAATATAATTTTATGTAAATTAAATTTTTGAGGTTAGTATTATAATTTTACGTGAATTAAATTTTTGAGGTTAAATTTAATTTATGTAAAATTTTAATATATTAGTTAAAAAAATTTGTTTGATAAATTAATAATTTTATCTTTAACTTTATAAATTATATATATTTAAATATATATAAAATTTTTGACCAAATATTTATTTAAAATATTCCGGTAAATTAAATTTTTGAGGTTAATATAATTTTACGTAAATTAAATTTTTGAGGTTAGTATTATAATTTTACGTGAATTAAATTTTTGAGGTTAAATTTAATTTATGTAAAATTTTAATATATTAGTTAAAAAAATTTGTTTGATAAATTAATAATTTTATCTTTAACTTTATAAATTATATATATTTAAATATATATAAAATTTTTGACCAAATATTTATTTAAAATATTCCGGTAAATTAAATTTTTGAGGTTAATATAATTTTATGTAAATTAAATTTTTGAGGTTAGTATTATAATTTTACGTGAATTAAATTTTTGAGGTTAAATTTAATTTATGTAAAATTTTAATATATTAGTTAAAAAAATTTGTTTGATAAATTAATAATTTTATCTTTAACTTTATAAATTATATATATTTAAATATATATAAAATTTTTGACCAAATATTTATTTAAAATATTCCGGTAAATTAAATTTTTGAGGTTAATATAATTTTACGTAAATTAAATTTTTGAGGTTAGTATTATAATTTTACGTGAATTAAATTTTTGAGGTTAAATTTAATTTATGTAAAATTTTAATATATTAGTTAAAAAAATTTGTTTGATAAATTAATAATTTTATCTTTAACTTTATAAATTATATATATTTAAATATATATAAAATTTTTGACCAAATATTTATTTAAAATATTCCGGTAAATTAAATTTTTGAGGTTAATATAATTTTACGTAAATTAAATTTTTGAGGTTAGTATTATAATTTTACGTGAATTAAATTTTTGAGGTTAAATTTAATTTATGTAAAATTTTAATATATTAGTTAAAAAAATTTGTTTGATAAATTAATAATTTTATCTTTAACTTTATAAATTATATATATTTAAATATATATAAAATTTTTGACCAAATATTTATTTAAAATATTCCGGTAAATTAAATTTTTGAGGTTAATATAATTTTACGTAAATTAAATTTTTGAGGTTAGTATTATAATTTTACGTGAATTAAATTTTTGAGATTAAATTTAATTTATGTAAAATTTTAATATATTAGTTAAAAAAATTTGTTTGATAAATTAATAATTTTATCTTTAACTTTATAAATTATATATATTTAAATATATATAAAATTTTTGACCAAATATTTATTTAAAATATTCCGGTAAATTAAATTTTTGAGGTTAATATAATTTTACGTAAATTAAATTTTTGAGGTTAGTATTATAATTTTACGTGAATTAAATTTTTGAGGTTAAATTTAATTTATGTAAAATTTTAATATATTAGTTAAAAAAATTTGTTTGATAAATTAATAATTTTATCTTTAACTTTATAAATTATATATATTTAAATATATATAAAATTTTTGACCAAATATTTATTTAAAATATTCCGGTAAATTAAATTTTTGAGGTTAATATAATTTTACGTAAATTAAATTTTTGAGGTTAGTATTATAATTTTACGTGAATTAAATTTTTGAGATTAAATTTAATTTATGTAAAATTTTAATATATTAGTTAAAAAAATTTGTTTGATAAATTAATAATTTTATCTTTAACTTTATAAATTATATATATTTAAATATATATAAAATTTTTGACCAAATATTTATTTAAAATATTCCGGTAAATTAAATTTTTGAGGTTAATATAATTTTATGTAAATTAAATTTTTGAGGTTAGTATTATAATTTTACGTGAATTAAATTTTTGAGGTTAAATTTAATTTATGTAAAATTTTAATATATTAGTTAAAAAAATTTGTTTGATAAATTAATAATTTTATCTTTAACTTTATAAATTATATATATTTAAATATATATAAAATTTTTGACCAAATATTTATTTAAAATATTCCGGTAAATTAAATTTTTGAGGTTAATATAATTTTACGTGAATTAAATTTTTGAGGTTAGTATTTAATTTTACGTGAATTAAATTTTTGAGATTAAATTTAATTTATGTAAAATTTTAATATATTAGTTAAAAAAATTTGTTTGATAAATTAATAATTTTATCTTTAACTTTATAAATTATATATATTTAAATATATATAAAATTTTTGACCAAATATTTATTTAAAATATTCCGGTAAATTAAATTTTTGAGGTTAATATAATTTTATGTAAATTAAATTTTTGAGGTTAGTATTATAATTTTACGTGAATTAAATTTTTGAGGTTAAATTTAATTTATGTAAAATTTTAATATATTAGTTAAAAAAATTTGTTTGATAAATTAATAATTTTATCTTTAACTTTATAAATTATATATATTTAAATATATATAAAATTTTTGACCAAATATTTATTTAAAATATTCCGGTAAATTAAATTTTTGAGGTTAATATAATTTTACGTGAATTAAATTTTTGAGGTTAGTATTTAATTTTACGTGAATTAAATTTTTGAGGTTAAATTTAATTTATGTAAAATTTTAATATATTAGTTAAAAAAATTTGTTTGATAAATTAATAATTTTATCTTTAACTTTATAAATTATATATATTTAAATATATATAAAATTTTTGACCAAATATTTATTTAAAATATTCCGGTAAATTAAATTTTAGAGGTTAATATAATTTTACGTAAATTAAATTTTTGAGGTTAGTATTATAATTTTACGTGAATTAAATTTTTGAGGTTAAATTTAATTTATGTAAAATTTTAATATATTAGTTAAAAAAATTTGTTTGATAAATTAATAATTTTATCTTTAACTTTATAAATTATATATATATTTAAATATATATAAAATTTTTGACCAAATATTTATTTAAAATATTCCGGTAAATTAAATTTTTGAGGTTAATATAATTTTACGTGAATTAAATTTTTGAGGTTAGTATTATAATTTTACGTGAATTAAATTTTTGAGGTTAAATTTAATTTATATAAAATTTTAATATATTAGTTAAAAAAATTTGTTTGATAAATTAATAATTTTATCTTTAACTTTATAAATTATATATATTTAAATATATATAAAATTTTTGACCAAGTATTTATTTAAAATATTCCGGTAAATTAAATTTTTGAGGTTAATATAATTTTACGTGAATTAAATTTTTGAGGTTAAATTTAATTTATGTAAAATTTTAATATATTAGTTAAAAAAATTTGTTTGATAAATTAATAATTTTATCTTTAACTTTATAAATTATATATATTTAAATATATATAAAATTTTTGACCAAATATTTATTTAAAATATTCCGGTAAATTAAATTTTTGAGGTTAATATAATTTTACGTGAATTAAATTTTTGAGGTTAGTATTTAATTTTACGTGAATTAAATTTTTGAGATTAAATTTAATTTATGTAAAATTTTAATATATT
>JAOZGT010000037.1:0-35537 GCA_035578325.1 Coelinius sp. EB29 | reverse complement strand
AGACGGAAACGGGGCCTTGGACAAAACGATGAGGAGGGAGATGAACAACAAAAAATTCCCGAAAAAACGTTATTTTTATTTGGTAATTTGAAAACTGGAAAGCCAGTGAAAGGGTACAGGCGAGTTCCACACGAGCCGCTGAAACAAACTCTTGCATCATTACCACAGGTGGATATTGTAGAGGTTGATGAATTTAGAACTTCAATTTTATGCTCACGCTGCAATCTCCGGGTGATGTTTGCACCAAGACCTCACAGGCTAGTTATCTGTCCAAGATGCCGAACAGTCATCCATCGTGATATATCTGGAGCCCTCAATATTTTCAATACGGGACTCTATCGTCTGGGAATGGTGGACAAAAGTACTCTCCGAAGACCATGGAATTTTGTCCGTGGAACAAAAATTCGTGCAACAGAAGAAGAAGAAGATGATGAAGAAGAAGAAAATGATTAATAATTTAAATTTCACATTTATATATTATGTGAATTTGTGAAAATGTGCCATTCGGTCAAATTGTATTTTGGTCAATATTACGGTTAATTAATTTTTTTTGAAAATGCACTCCGTGGAGGGGGGAAAAAAAACATATCCGAGACACAGTTTAAAAATTGCTGAGTCAAAGTTATGAATTTTTCCCTCCTTCGAGTCGATTTTAAACAAATTGGATCTACAAGATTAAATAATTTGCAGTTTCCAAGTAGTGAGAATAAATTGCACTAACAAAGAAACTAACGATATTTAAGTAGATTCCAATATACTGATAATAATAATAATTATAATTTAAAGTACATTTACTCTTGACCAAAACACAATTTTACCCTGGCCAACCCGTGGAAAATAACTATGTTTCCATGATTGAAAAAAAAATAATTGTACGTTACGGAGCTGGATCCGTTCGTAGGACCCCAAATGGTCGTGTCATTCTCCCCCTGTCTAGAGTTACGGAGCTTTTGATACCGAGCAACGGATATGGTTTGGGAGGATGAACAAGCAACCACATCAACTGGTCATTGGTCCTGGTCTGTACATTGTAGTCTTTAACTCTTTCGAAACTTTTGTAGGTGTATCATCCTCTCTTCTGCTGATATCCTCACATTCTCGCGATTCACTCTTTTCACTGTTGTTAAAATCAGGCTTGCTTGATCTTGGTCCTGGTCTGTACATTGTAGTCTTTGACTTTTTCGAATCTTTTGTAGCCATGTCATCCTCTCTTCTACTGATATCCTCACATTCACGCGATTCACTCTTTTCACTGTTGTTAAAATCAGGCTTGCTTGATCTTGGTCCTGGCCTGTACATTGTAGTCTTTGACTTTTTCGAAACTTTTGTAGGTGTGTCATCCTCTCTTCTGCTGATATCCTCAGATTTCTTCTCGCTGCTTTTGGTATCATCAATCTTTTCCGTCATTCTCTTCAACTTATTGCGAGTTTCTTCTTGTAGTTGGGCTACAATCGGTTGTACCTTACCTAAAAACAAACAAGAAAAACAAGATTATAAATAAATAAATAAATAAATAAATACATTGTTTTGTTCCAATAACTGGGCAATATAATACTGATTAGATACTCACTTGTCCATTTTTTCCGTTTTTTGTAGCGTTGATTGTAGCCAACGTCCTCATAAAATTTTCTCGATGAATATCGCCAAGTTTTTTCATTGTTTTTATTAGAGATGTTTGGTTTTTTTTGTACTTGAATTGTGTCCCTTGATACAACAGCAACCATTTCACATTCTCCAGGATCGTTTGCTGAGTAATAAGTATAATTGACTGGTTTCAAATTTTTAATGTCATATTTATTATTTGGTATTTCGGGGACTTTTGTTGAAGGGGTTTCTGTCTTTTTTTTTGATGATTTATTGGGCTTAGTAGACTTTTTCACTTCCTTTTTTTGTGCAGGTTGGACATATGGTTGTCGTGGTAAATCTTCTTTTTTCCGCCCTTGTAATACAGAAACTTCAATACCATTTGTTGATATTGAAAAAGCAAATCTATTATTATACTTTTTGGGTAGTATAAAGAGCTTATCCCACACGTATTTTTTAACACTCACATGATCTTTTTTACAAATGGCCCAATCATGTAGCTCTAGATTTTCATCAATTTGTCCTGTTTTCAAATATTTCTCCACTTCAATTTGGCGAGCTTTACGCAAATGTTTGATCTCACTCTCGCTGTTTGTTTTTTGTTCCACCAACATTAAAAAATCATGAGCAGCAACACTGCTGAATCTTACGTGTCTCGATATATTTTTAAACATTGGTGTTATTGGGAAATCTTGTAATTCTTCACGCACTTGACTAAAAAAGGGTATGAATTTCCACCAGGTGGATTTAATTTTTGAAAAATACAAATCGCGAAATTTTTCCTCTTCAAAAATGTTGGGTAAGTCCAAATCCTTCTTTCTTTTTCTCTCTCTCTCTTTTCCTTGCTGTTCACTCTCTTTTTTTACTTTTTCCTTTGGATGAAAAAGTTGACGTGTTTTAGTCACGGCTATTCTATAACACTGTTTTCTGTAATTTCTCTTTTCCTTTGTTGTTCCACTTTCAAACTGTTTGATATATATACGAGTTAAATATTTTCTTACTCTTGAAAATGCATTGAGACAAATGTTGTTCTCTGCATTTGTATCATATTCAACCATTGCTTGGGCTAAGAGATGTGAACACAGGTGAAGATCGTGTCGATTGTTTAGTTTTAATTTTTTCGCCACTTCTGGGACACCTTTTATTGTATTGCAGAGCCGTTTTTTCATTGGATTAGGGCCTGTTACGCACAGGGCCCTAAAGTAAGGTATGAATGATGGCTTTTGATTGGATTCCACAATGTGTTTTACGAGATTTTCATCTCCCTCTGTGAATATATGATCAATGAGAATAGCACCTTCATGTATTAGCTCCGAGAATGTATTAACAATATTTCGCATTGGTTTTACAAATTTCTCGTCTCGACAAATTCCATAAAAACCTGTTTTTCTTGTTCTATACCACGGATTCCTTCCAAATGCTTTTTCCTTAAAGTCTAGCTTACAATCTTTTGTGTCATGGCCCTTGCTTTTGCAATATATACACTTGGTATCACTATCTTTACATTTTTTCTTCTCCTCTCTCGCCTTCTCCTTTTTCTCCTGTCCTTTAGCGTTTCTTCCCATGATTGAATAGTCATTGAATCGATCGGGTGCTCATCTGAAATTGAAAAATTTTTTTGCTTGACGATGATAACTCCAAGTAACAGAGAATTAGTGTGGCAATAATGTAGTTCATTCGTAGCCCTGGAAAAAATAAATTAAATTTGTGTTTTATTAAAATGTCATGAAAAATTACAAAAATCATCAAAATTAAATGGTAATAATAATGGGTGAATACTCAACTAACCTTTGGGTATGGAGATTAATACATTATGATGTAGAGCTTCGTTAATGATGTCATAGTGATACGGAAGTAAATTAGACTCCAACTGATATGGTATACTGAATTGGTAATTATGCTCCATTATGATGTACATGTACGGGTACCAAATTTGAATTAATTTCCACCGTAAAAATGAATCAAAAAATACAAAATTTTATTTTTATCAGCAGTGTATTGGTATCTACTTCAATGAATATCGTTAGTTTCTTTGTTAGTGCAATTTACTCTCACTACTTGGAAACTGCAGATTATTCAATCTTGTAGATCCAATTTGTTTAAAATGCACTGTGGAGGGAGGGAAAAATTCATAACTTTGTCTCAGCAATTTACAAACTGTGTCTCGGATATGTTTTTTTTTTCCCCCCACCACGGAGTGCATTTTCAACATTTAATTGACATTAATATTTTTAATCAACAGTGGAAATGTATTTGATAAGATCCCTGAAACAAAAATATATGTATTAGTCAATCAATTAGTTGTTCATCTAAAATTAATAAATTTAATGGGAAAATTTAACTTTGAAAAGGTTTTTATGTAATAAATTAATATAATTTCAATAAAGTTAGAGATTAGTCGTTATAAAATTTTCATTCGATGAATTATCCAAGAGAATTAATACTATTTTTTGAGGTTAACAAACCTGATTTCTGTAAAGTATCGTTGGAATTCTTGGTAGTGTTGCGAGATATAATCATCCAAAAATTATTCATTGTAGTATGAAAACTTGTGAAAACAATTATTTTCATTCAAATTCGTTTGTTAAATAATGGAACAAGTATTTCAACGTGTATTGTTGTGATATGTTTGTGGAAAGATTGTTATAGGGGTTGTAACAGTGTGGGTGTGCATGGAGGATAGAGCACAGAATACCACACCTTTGGTGTTATGCGGTCACAATCGCCATGTTCTTGGGTAATAACCATCAACCAAGTCAATGGAGAAATATAGAGTGTGTATAAATATAAGAGAAAATTGTCCTCATAAGGAATATTAATTATGCAATTTAATTATTTTCATGAATTTTAAATCATATGTAGACGAATTTCAGGCTATTTTGATTCTCAATATTGAATTATAGTTGTGAATACTAGTGAGCTCCCCGACGCCATATTGAAATTTCAAAAGATCACGGAAATGATCACAATGAAAAATAAATTTCAAAGTCAATTGATGCAACAAAAATAAATAATGTAGTCGATAACTTACTTATCCATCGGAGAGTTGAGACTCATCATTGTTACAAATGATGGGACTATGAGCTGATTTATCCTACACCAGGATATATATATTTTGGCTTCTCCGAGGTGCATAATTTATTAATTACACGTGGGCTTGGAAGCGTTTATTTTTTAAATATTTAGAAAAAAAAAATGATCACTATATTTTCATTTTTTTCGTTATAGCAGTAATTTCACACATTAAATCATCATCATTATCATCATCATCATCATCAATATCCAAATGTCTATCACACAATTCATCTTCTCCTTCTATCTCCTCTCTCGTTCTTTTATTATTCCCATGTGTAGAATCAGCAATTTTGAGTTTCTTTCGTGATATTACCCCATTATCGTAAACCTCAGCCTTCCTTTTATTATGTTTAACCGTGTTATTATTGGAAACTGCGTTATATATGACGCCCTCATCTGTACGTGGTAATAGATTTATTTTCAATTTATAATTCGTCAACATTTGTTGACAATGGAAATAACATTTTCGATAATTCCGAAGGAGAAACAGTTGTCCATGTTCCCCAGAAAACAAAGATAACAGTTTGTTAAACGTTTTATTGTTCAAATTTGTCTTTACCCTTCCACATATGATTAAATCAAAATTTGGATTTGTCGCAGTTTTCATATCATCTTCATCCCACACAATGACTCCATCAAACTCTCCAGCAATTTCCCCCTTTCGATCAACAATGATCAACACTTGCACATTATTGAAATTTACAAGCTCTTGGCGTTCCGATAAAATTTCAATAACAATCTTTTCAACAGTTTCCGTGCTGTTCATCATGTGTGGTATAATATTGTTTGGTGATAAACCTTGAATTTCCTGATTCGTGATTTTCCAATTTTTCACAATTCGTTCAGCTTTATCACATTGCAGCTCGTATGATGATGTAATTGCCAATAACGAAATTTCTTTACTTTGATTAAAAATTTTGCCCATTACATTAATATCAACATTTGACGACATGCAGTCGTCAAATATGAAAGAATTGATCAATTTTGTCTTCAACTTGATTGTATTCTTGAATTGTTGATATGAGATTCGTGTGATATTTGAATAATTTGACAAAAAAGCAAATTCCTTTATCCTTTCTGCCTCAACTGATGTGTGAATGTAATAAATTATGCCCTGGCTTCTTTTATTTATCCAATTAGCCAAACATTTTTGCCGTGTCAATAAAAAACCCCTTGGTACACTTAACATCAACCTGTTATTATTATCAACGTCTTCAGTCTGAAACATTTAATACCTAAAACTGTTGATAATGCATTTCATAATAGTTGGACAGATAATCGTTTCAATCATTGTAATAGATAATATCAAGCAATTAAATGCTTTACATATGAAATCAGTCAAAAATAGACAGGCCGCGCCCCCCCCCCCCCCCCCCATTAGTCCAGTCTAATTGGTTTTTTTTGTTGTTGTGAAGGAAAGGTTTGTTTTTACAAGAATTTCATATTTTCCAATGTCGTATGGAAATAATGTCGAATATCACGAAACGTCAAGATATAATGTTTTTAAAAAATGGATGTATGTATGTGTATGTGTCAATAAACTATTAATTGTCGTATAATTCAACATTATAAATCAATTGTTGAATTTACGAAACAAAATACATGATTTTGGACAGTACAGGGATAAAATTTTACTGACGTGCATTATAAATATTACAGGACTTTACTTTAAATAATTCACAAAATGTCTATAAATGAGCTATACAGTAAATCGAGTTTAAGATGATTTGAATTCTCACCATTGTTCTCCAATCTCGGTGGTGAAGCTGCGATAACTAACTCGAAGTTGGTAAATAAATGACTCCAATTATTATAATTTTTTCGACCTTTCTAATCAATATGAATGGAGAAATTATATTTATCCGCCTGGATCAGAATTTGCCTGATAACTACCAGAAATAACACTCATTGATGTCGCAAGTCGGCCATGATAATTACCTCTCGAATAATCAGGAATATTCATTTACTCTCAAATTTATAGTACTTTGGAGAGGCAAAAGAGCGAGATATGGATAATATGAATGACCACAAATCTTCATCTATGTTTCGATCAAACTTTAGTCCTACTGTTTATCATAATTGCCATTCACAACGAAGTAATAATAAAAATTTTGTATATATTACATCGCCTTGCAAACAAAATCCTGGTAAAAATTCCTCCCTCCCCCATTCAATTTACAGATATTTATCAAATATTTACATGATCCAAAGTTGAGTTTACTTATTCCATCTTACTCTCTCAATATACAAAGGAACTGGTGAATGAAATCATACAATCGAAATGACAATGGCACCGAAATAAACATTAATTACTTCTACTCTAAGTTTTTCGTTGGAAAGATCTAACTGCAGAGTAATATAAGTCTAATTGTAAATAGCTGTGATGGGTGAGATTGTCATTAATGTGAACTATAGATGCGGACTATTAAATGTTAATTTCCAATTGTTTATTGAGTAGATTTTCTTGCTACTACTTGCGGTAACTGTTTATATTTATTACTTGATGGTATAATGATAACATCTAACGTGATTGATATGTATAGTTAGGTATTGCGCAAGAAATGCTGCGCAACATCAAAGGCGGCGCAGAGTAATAAATATACCTTATTGCATTTTATCATTGATACTTTCGCATATTTTTTGAATTAAATTTGCCTGATTGTGTGGATGAAATATGCACATATATGTAGAAGAGTGCCAATGACCAGTATTGCCAACTGTTGCTTCGTTCATTATGGAGATACTATAGGTGCTTCAATAGTGATGAATTATCCCGCTCTGGTGGCTAACCCAGTGAAACTGTCTCTCTATCACAATCACCTTTACCCCCCTTTACCTACTCCTCACTCAGCTGGACCATCACGCTCCCTTCCAAGACGACGTGATGAACTGTTATGAATTCTCATACCTCCATAACCAACTACATCCTCTGAGAATATTCAGTAAAAAAAAAAAACAAAATGTCTCTTATACTTTCAAAAAACAGGTGTACTCAGTTGTAAACTCAGTGGTCTCAATTGAGCTCCAAGTGTCCAAGAAGGGGGATAAAATCTTCTATGTGAACGATTTTCTAATTTTCAATGGATTTGTAGAATATAGAGGAGAAGATTACCTCTCCGAATCAAATCACACCTTCAGGAATGACTTGTCACAATTAGACAATAATGAGAGATTTAAACATGAGAGGAATCGCAGCACAGGCAGCTCTACCCAGCAGACTTTTACGTGGATCCTCCAGAAGAGGAGGACTGTGTTGTTCATGTAAACCTATCAGGTCCAAACTCTCCCCTGGAAGTTAATTTGACCACTTTAATTGAAGCTGGTGTTGGTCACTCTATCAAAATTGACCACACCTCAGTGAACTCAGTCATCCTGCACTCGAATTTGTATACCCATCAGTCGAGAGACTAGTCGTTGCAGGTTCAATTAGCCAGGCATCCTCATCAGGCAATTTAACCCTCAGCAACACAACGCTGATGGCAGACAATCCATACTTACATATTTTTCTACCCCTTATTTTTGATCCTAAATGTGAATCCAGGGCTAATATCAAGATGATAAGGAATGTTGGAGCACTTTGTGGTCTTGGCCATGATGCAGAAAGTGATAGAAGTATATTTCCAGAGCACGATATGGCTCTAAATTTCGATGTTGAAATCGATAAATTTGATATTAATAATATTAATAATTTGAGGTATTGAACGAGCATGTGTATCTGGCCAATACCTGAGGATTTTGACGAGGAGAATGAAGGGTCAGTGGTTGATTTTGCTGACACATGTCAGAAAAAGGTCCTGATGTATATGTCTCAATTGTTACAGAGAGAGAGGCATCGTATTGTTCCAAGAAGTATTTTAAAAAATAATAGGTGGTGCTTGTATCCAGACACTTATTTCCAACAAAATGAGAAGGCCATAGCGTTAAATCGTCATCGAATTTACAAATTTCATCCAATACTAGACCTTCACATATGTAAAAAGCTGATAGTGATAGATAAAGATTTCAGATGCAAATTATGTCACAGGGTTTTTGAACGGATTCAGGATTTGTTTTTCCACCTCTCTTCCATGACTCATCGGCGCAACAAGATAATGCTGATGGCTCAAAACCACTGACTCATCTATCGTAAAATTTTAAATTTTTGAAAAAATTTGTTCTCGAATCTTTATTTCTTTTTCTACTATTTTCATTGGTTTTTTTAAAAACAAATTCTGCATTATTATCCGAGCTCCGAGCTTTATGGACACCCTGATCCTCGACTGCAGGGCCTCTTGTACTTTTTGTTATTTTTTAAGTTTTTTTTTCAAAATAGAATAACTGGAGAAGTAAGGGGTTTAGAGGAAAATGTAAAAATACATTTTTTTGTGCAATTTGATGGCTTAAAAAATAGTCTCTTGAGATTTTCTTGTACAACTCTTTGCTTTTTGTACTTTTCACATATTTATAATAAACAAAAACATTAAACTAATTGAATAAAAGTACAATAATTCATTGAAAACAAAAATCTCTTCAATTTTTTAATTTTTTGTGAATTTTTCTTTTTAAATCTCCCGCCCAAAATTCCAGCAGTGTGTTTTCATCATGGCCGTCGTCTCAAATAACTTTTAACGTTAAAATTATATTTTAATATAAATAAACGTGTACCTGTGTAATTTAAATGGAGAGTGATGGAAAATGGGTATTTAGGAGAGAAAAATTGGTGGATACACCTTCAATAAGATGTGGTATTGATATGGCCAGAGAGGCCAGTTACAGGCGTCAAGCTGCCAGTTTTATTCGTCATTTGGCTGTATCCTTTTGTATTATTATATTTTAATTGATTTATTTATTTTTAAATATTTTCGAGGTGTTTATCGGTGATTCTCGGTGGTCCTGAATGGGTTGGGGAGGTTAGGTTGTCGAGTTAACCTAAAAATAGTGAAAATTGTGATTTTTAGATGAAAAATTGATTTTTAATTTGTTTTCTTGGATTTTAGGGGATCATGAGGTAATTCAGGAGATTTTTAGTGGTTTTTTATGCTTTTTTTGAGGATATAGAAGTGTAGCATCAGTTCTAAAGGTTTTTCGAGGGGCTGTTTAGGGGAGCTAATGTGTAAGAAGGATTGAAAAAGAAGCAACCAAAACCTCCGAAGGGGGTTATAAGTAATTGTGATTCAAGGGGGTTAGTATCTGTAATTGTGATTCAAGTTGGTTTTCTTGAATTGCGCAGGCGTTGTTGGTGTCAAGGGTGTTCTCCGCGGTTTTTTTGAATCAACAGGTTGATTTATATATATTTCAAATGTTCAATTTCACTCTTTATGATTTTTCATAATATTTTCACACCTCTCATTGACTCAAATTATTGATGAGTATAATCAACCCCAGAATTTATTATTTAATTTTCCAAGAAATAATGTTTAAAAATAACATTAGAACAAATAGTTAAATAGTTTTAGCGCGAATAAATACAAACAATTTCTCTGTTATTCTTCCCAAGGAGCACGTATTGTCTCAAGGCAATGCTGACTTCACACTGTCATCTTACCACTATATCGGACAATCGCATCCCTACCATTCAATAATATTTTATATTATTATTATCATTATTGTCACACCAACGTGACTCGAATTTCCAACTTGAGATGGCAGTGAATTGAGAAATATTTAAAAATAAAACTCTGGACCCAGATAAACCTAGATGTTTGTTTGTACCAGTGGTGCGATATCACGGAAATGCGACGAAGAACTAAATTGATGACTACTCCGGACATGAACTGGGCCCGATGACTCTCGCATTAAAATGTCTGAGCATCACAGTTGTAATTGGAGCAAATTGAATAATTGAAAATACGTTGGAGGGAGATTTTCATCGAATTATTTAGTGATAAATAATTAAATCGATCATCATATCACTTGATAGCTCAATCAGCTGATGTTTCTTGGATTAATAGAAAATTTTCTCTCAACCATGAGTAAATAAATTAATTACGGACAAGATGTCATACGTAATTAGGGTTAATAATTCATAATTGAATATGTAAGCATTGGAGTATATATACTGTATATGTAATATTTGCACGTCTTACTCTGCTCAACCAAATATTATTTCTCGAGAACAATAAACAGTATTTAGCTTTATTTCCAGTCACGAACAGTATAAAAAAATAAATAAATATGTAATAAATATGTAATCTCTTGGCTCATTGCGCAATTTTTTTAAGACACAAGATTTACATTGTTGGCTCGTAAATTAGATAATATCTGAGTGGAACTAGGAATCACGGGAAAAAGAGGAAATTCGGAAGAAGAAAAGTAGAACTGATTTTAATAAATATGGTTAAATATGAATTTGTTGAGGTAAAATGATATAATTATATACAAAGAATGCAACGCCAGCAAACCTTGGGATATGCACTCCTTGGTCGTTGCTAAAATTCTGTCGACGTTCAGTTTTAATTATTCTACCAAGGCCGATGGTAGATTGTCCTCTATAGAAAATAATGTGGTAATTCTTCAGTTGGTTCTCAATGTAGTGTGATAATTGTTTCATAATATCTCAAATCAACTGAAATTTTGACCCTCAAAAAAATTAAAAAAAATGAAATTACAGTTAATGAAATGAATTTACAGTTACTTAATTAATTAATTTATTTATTCATGATTCGTATCTACTTTCTAGGTCTGGGAGCCTATTCCACCTACTTAGCACTTCCATCATACTCTTCAGGACTATCAACCCTTCTCACCAAAGAATACATACCTCATGTCGTTGAGAAACACGTTGCAGATAAACAGACAAGCAGATGAACAAATACTTTATATCCATTTTTGATTGTTTTTCTCATTTATAATACAGTTAAATAGAATATATACAATGATGACGAAATATTATTTTTTATTTCTTTGAAAAATTATTTTACAAAAAGTAACTGGACTCCGTAAACTTGTGTTTTGGTCAAGAGTAAATGTACTTTAAAGAAAAAGTATTATTATTATTATCAGTGTATTGGAAATTTTACCCTGGCCAACCCGTGGAAAATAACTATGTTTCCATGATTGAAAAAAAAATAATTGTACGTTACGGAGCTGGATCCGTTCGTAGGACCCCAAATGGTCGTGTCATTCTCCCCCTGTCCGATATATTCCATCGTGATATATCTGGAGCCCTCAATATTTTCAATACGGGACTCTATCGTCTGGGAATGGTGGACAAAAGTACTCTCCGAAGACCATGGAATTTTGTCCGTGGAACAAAAATTCGTCCACAAGTATGTTTCTCCAAAACACATCGTTGACATTTATCACAGTGTTTCCAAGTAGGTTTAACACATCTGTTACAAATTTTACAATGTTTATAACGTCTACCATCCTTCGATGTACAAGATTTACATAATTTACAGTGTTTATTCTCAATTGCTGTCCACTTATCACACCTCTTGCACCACTTGTACCCATTCTCTGGTAATTTTAATAAATTTAATGAGACATTTGTGAATATGCGAACAGGGGAGCCATACTTTCTACCACTCGAGCCAGTGACAAATAGTGGATGATTTTCATAATCAACTTTATAGTCTGACATTTTAAGGTCCTTCAGTCCACCCTCAATACCTCGAGGATTAGATTTATTCAGCATTATGGATTCCATGAAGTATGGAAATATGAAAAATATCTTCAACAAATCCTTATCATCATCAATTTTATTCAAATTTTTATGAGAATCTGTTATTGACTTTATCGTCTGAGATATAAATTCAACTCTTCCACCAAATGGTGGATCACAAACGAGGAAAATATTTTTTCCATTGTCTTGAGTCATAAAATCCTGGAAAACTTGTTGGGCTTCTTCAGTGAAAAAATGGTGATTGAAGAGATTGTACCATCCGAAACTCAGGGGTCCAAAAAAGTTGTGATATCTTCCATCAATATCGAGTAAAAGACTCGTCATATCCTCATGATTCTGGGTAATATATTCATGTATTCGAGGAGCACCAATGCACAAAACATGTTTTGCTCCAGCCTTAATCAATAAATCAACAATATCAACTGTTGCTTTCTCTGAAAACATGTACTGCGCCTCTTTTTTGGGATTCAATAGGGGTTTTAAGATTTTTGTAGGATTCTTGAGGTGTTCATCAGTGACTCCAGTTATCAATTCATGATCCTTATGTTTACTAATTTCATTAATGAAAAATAGCCGTCCACAGGTGTGACAGTATCCCCTGTTTTCAAGACGTTCAGATATTATTTCATTAAATCTCAAAAAATATTTTCTGTGATTGTACTGCTGAATAAATTTTTTTGAAGCCTCATGCCACGTATTCTTCTGAATTTTACTCAATTTTTCATTTTTATCCAAATAAAAATTGCATATTTTTCTATCTCTACAAGCAGAACATGCATAATGCTGTTTAATTTCTCCATTTATTCGTCTTCCGAATAATAATGTTGGTCCTGCAGTAATAAAAATTGAAGAAATAACAGAAATAATTATTTTAAAAAATTGAATCAACGAAATTTACCATGAGGACATCGAGGATGATCCTTCAAATTCCCCCAAAAACACTCAAGACCAGATCCAGAGCCTTCTAATTCCATTTTCTCTCCAAAATTCACTAATTTTCATCATCCAGAAAAAAACCACGTGTAGAGCAGTGTAGAGCGTATGAAGAAGATAAACAACAATTTTTGAGGTTATGAACACATAATTTTACTCACTCGATAAAAACAGTGGATAAAGTTTAAAAATTTGCAAATCATCATTTCAAAGATTAATAAAATTTCATTTTATTAATTACATACAAGTGCAAGCATCCATTAAAACGTAGAAAAAAGAAATAATAAAATCAAAAAGAGAAAATTTAAAAAAAAAAAAAAAAAATTTACAGGCTCATGCAATTGGCTTGGAACAGCCTCCAGACTATTTCCTGACTAAATATTCATATATTTTGGTGGATAGAAATGATTTTACCATGAGAATTATTTATTATCCACCATCAGCTCTCTTCGAGTCTGGCACAATGGGTTATGGATCAAGATGTGACTGTGGTACATTTTCGTTAATTGCTCAGGTATTTTAATCATTATTAATACAATAAACATTAATTTTTTGTTACTAATTGAATGTGTAAAAAATTTTAAAAAAGAGTTTCTATGAAATTGGATTGATAATCCTGTGACTATCTTGGAAAGAAATGGGTTTATCAGGAAATATCATAAGACCTTTTTTATAGAGAATTTCAAGGGCAACAACAAAAGTATCTTGACATTTTTATCTAAATTCACTCCTATCATAGTTATTCACAAAATAAACCCTTAAAAATTCCTCATCTTGTCTTTAATTAATAAATTAAATTAAATTAATCAATTAAATTTCTTGCCAAAGGATTGCGAAGGTGGCCTAATAGAGATTTAGTTACCCAATGGTGAGAGATGAGGTACAGTCGGACACTTGCCACGTGCAATTCTGGTGAATAGTGGTGACAGTTTAGCGAGCTGGACAAATGGGCAATTGCCATCATTGAAACATAGTGTTGTTGTCCCAGAACATTGTGGTCGTGGTCGTCACTCAATAGAATTTTTCATCCATCCCGATGATAATGTCATCATCAAGCCCTGTGACACTCAGATATCAATTCCAATCCAGGAACCAGCAATTTGTCGTTTACAGAAGAAAAAACGTGGACTTCTCACAGCATATCATCCATCTTCAATGTCATTTTCGTGAAACTTATGCATCTTAAAGTATTACGGGGCACAACGGTTTACCCTGTACATGGCCATGTTCTTATGGTAATAGTAAAGTTTTTTTTTTTTAATAAATTTTTTAAAATCAAAATTGAAAAATTTCACTAATTATTTTATTTTCGAGTGAATTTACTTTGTGATTATTAAAAGAATTTTTCCATTATTTGTCAATTAATTGGAGTAATTATAGAGGGAACATATACATCTGATTATAGATCTTTATCAATTATAATTACGTGATTATCATTAATTATCATTTGGTAATTAATAAGAATAGATGAAAAATTATTTTTGGAGTTTTTTGGGGATATCTTGGAAACTTGGGGATTTATGGGAAAATGTCAGGGGACCTTTTTCATGGACAATTCAATTTCCTGCAAAATAGTTCTCTTGACATTTTCTTCTAAAATCGATAATTACCGAGATAATGAGTATTGATAAAATATTCAGTTAATCCAGTCAGATTGACCATTCTTTTGTTAATTAAGTGATTATCCCTTTAATGAGAGGTTTTAGGGAAAAATGTTATGAGACCTTTTTTTTGTAGATAATTTAATTTACTACAAAAAGTGTAATTCCTGATATTTTCTTCTAAATCCACTAATTTTGAAGATATTCTAAAAAAATCGTAGATAATTGACAATAAAAAGTTGAAAATAATTATTATTGGTTGAATGATTGAGGATTGATTAATTAAAATTTCCTTGGCCTTTTTTTTTTTCTTAATGAAAACATGACTTACATTTATAAAACGACATGAACCCTCAGTAGAATAATAAATCAATTTGTATTTAACTTAAAACTTATAGAATTTCATTATTTTATTCCTGTTGATTTTTTTATTTCAATTACAGGCAGTGAAGAATTTTTAAATTTTTTTCGTTTAAAAACCTGGGTGTCAATAGACTGCTGAAGGTATCTCGTAATTTTGTACAGTAATTGCTGGATCATCGAATCTCAATACACATTCTATCCCTAATTTTATTGTGTCTACTTCATTTTTTAAATGTCTCATTGATGCTAATTTACCTGAGGAATTGAAAAAATTGTTTATAATTAATGAAATTGATCAATTAATTACAATTTACCCCTTTTTTCTATGTTGTCAATGGAGTTTTTGGGAAATATCCTGGAATCTAGGGGAAATAGGGCAATTTTTGTAAAGACGTTTTTTTAACTACAGAAAAATGTGAGTTACAAAAAAAGGTCCTCTTGTTTTTGAAATAATTCGCAAAAAAACTGATTTTAAGATTGAGTTTTCACAATTTATGTAGATTTACCTTTGTAAATAGTTTAACTCTCGCGTATTATTCTGTACATTCCACTTTTCTTGAGCATTCCGTCGTTACAACGACATCCAGCGACATTAATTGGTTTTCTTTTTTCATTTATGTCGATTTGTTGAAGAACATTTGCTTTTCCTGAAAAATGAAAAAAATAATAATAAAATAAAGATAAAACTATTATTTCAGGAATATCTCGAGAACGAGTGGACTCAGAGGAAAATGTCAAGAGACCTTTTTTGTTGAAAAATAAATTTCCCGCCAAAAATGTCTATTGTTATTTACCCTTAAGGGGAGACTGACCACTGTGTCTATATGAAATTATAGAATTGTAATTGTTCCTAAAAATCGGTGATTTTTATTTATGAAACTACTTGATTGACTCGATAACTTCATTGTGCAGTTAATGAAGTAGTTTCAGTCAGGAAAATGAACAATTGAATTGAAGAAAAAAATACAATTCTGAAATTTCGTGTAGACACAGGAGATCCGTTTCCATTAATTTACCTCAATTAATAATTCAGTCTTTGTATCAACAGCCACACAATTATCCCCCATAATTAATAATTTATCATCAATTAATTAATTAATAATAAATTCTCCTTTATACAATAATAAAAAGGCCAAAAATCTCACATTTTTGGATATTTTTTTTTGCAATCTTTTGTTTTTTGCCAATTTTGATAGAAAAAAATTTATCAACAATTTCTCCATAATTCCAGAGCTTCATCTCAAATAAATTAACACTTATAATAATAATAATCATCGATAAGAGTTGAAATAAATATATTGAAACACTCACGTATGTATATAAATAAGCACAGTTTATATTTAGTACGCCATGGCGGCAAAGGAGGGTTCGAGAGTGGGGGTAACTCGACTCGACATCGGAAATCATCGGAAATCGGATGTGGACGGCATCAGACGGCATAGAATTATAGAGTGAACGTGGTTTTACAATTGCTGTTATCGTACAAACAAATACACTGCTCTGCGTGATAATATAATTAATTAAATCTTAAAATTAATCTAATTATTATCAACAATCAAGGAGACAATAATCACCTAGCTGGAAAAAAACATTAAATTATAAAAGTAAGTATAATACAACAGTATATTTATCCAACGACGCCAACGACAAACTCCCCCCCAAAATTTCTCCAATTATTGGCCGCCATATTGGCGTCTTCAATAATCACGTACGCAATTGCAAATCTGAGAATATCCTACGGAAAATGTTATTAAATCATATCTCAGGTATATATTAATCGCAAGTTTATCCATAATTAACAAATTACAATTACAATTATAATTCTGTAGCGAAGTGGTCAATCAGGTTAAGTATGTGTATGTAAACAGGACTGACTTAACCTGGTTGACCACTTCGCTACAGAATTTTCAATTTTCAATTTATCATTACTATTACAATTTTCTCGACAATAATGGTCATTATGAAAATTTGTCTATTTCTTGTAGATTCTGAGATAATTTGAAAAAAACTATTTATTCTGGAGTGGAATTTATTTCCTCATTTTTTTACACAATTTTTTAAACAGTTTTTGGAGAATATCTCGGAATCTAAGGGAGATATCATAATTTTGGTCAAGACATTTTTTATAAATCTCAATTTTCTCGACAAAAAATGTCCTCATGAAAATTTTGATATCTTCATTAGATGGGGAGATATAAGGGGGGAAAAAGTAATTGTGGTGGAGATTATTTTATTAAATTTGTTGATAATTTCTTTACATATGGTACTATTTTACTCCACCCAATAAATCCAATATTTCTCCCTTGTAACAATTTTCTATAACACACACAACAACAACAACCCCATTCCGTTTCAAATGTTGTTTCAACCTATCGATCCTTTTTTTTCATTCAAAATAGAACTTTATTCTTGGAATTTTAATTTTTTGAGATGAACAACAATTCACTCAATCTCCCCCATCATCTAAATTAATTAAATGTACCTGAATAATTGATATAAATAATTAATTATTATTACGTATAAATGAAAAAGAAACAATTTTTTTAGAGCAAATTGATAATAGAAATGTTTTAAATTGTTCATTCATTTCCGGAGTGAGTGGTTTTAGGAAAAAATATAAAGAAATTTTTTTTGTAGCTCAGAACATTTCAAATAAATAATGTTCCTTGACATTTTTCTGTCAAATTAATAATTATCGAGATAATGCGATGAAAAATGGCACCTAGTAATTTTTTCAATTTTTTTTTTCAGGATTTAAAAGCCAATATTGAAATATATAGAAAGGGGCTCTTGCTGAACTGCTTACACCATTAAACACATACACATGTATGAGTAATCGAAAATTTTTTTTTTTAATTGAATCACTCACCCCTGGCGACATTAAATGACATGACACACCATTAATAAGGTAAAGATACATTATTTCATTTAACGATCTAACTGGAGTTAATTGGGAATTGAATTGCATTAAAATATTATTGAATATGCAGAAATTTCTCGTATGAAGTTATAGGCACACCCATTTCATTAAAATTGAAAACTTTTCTAGTCTTCTAAGCAAGTTAAATTACCCGAATAACAAATGAAGACTGCCAATATAATTTACATCAATGATTTATAATAGCGACTGAATAGCACAATTTCAATACTGTCTTTATCCTACATACCTCTTCAACGACAATTCAACAAACAATTATACATGCATTCAAAGAAATTTATAGAAAATTATGGAGTATGGAGAGTGGAGGGGATTTACAAGAATCAAGGGGGGTGAAATATTTTCTAGAGGGTATTTTAAGTCATGGGGAGTCTATAAAAAAAAAAAAAAAAAAAACCCACCCACGGCGGTTTCTTATTCTTTCCCCACGGCGGCCTCAGCTGTTTACCAATCCAACCACTCAAATAGTAATGACGAAACTTCACCCGGAAGAGTGATTCTAACCTCGAAACAACATCTGCGAGTTTACCCTTCATTAATTAAAAATTCGAGGGAAAGGGGGGGGGGGGGTTGCAAGAGCCGAGGGGGTTGAAATTTTCAGGGTTATCGCAAATGCAACGCTGCCACGATTGTTCCGCCGCTTCGCGCATATAAATGAAAATATGGATATGTACACACGGCCTGTGTATGTGCACGCATTTATTAATATATAATACTACATGAATCGGAATAATTTGATAGTGATTTATAGAACAAATTACAATTTATCGAATATTTATATTGTTTTGTTTTCCCATGTTTTTAATTGCAGAAAAGTAATTGCCTGATTAGATTATGATTCGCAAATTTATTGTCTAACAAATATCTACAGCTTTTCTAAAGACTCGAGTTTGTTTTGAATATTCGATTTTTGGATTATTGTGGTCATAGGGTGAATTAAACCTCTCTAAAAAGGGAATAATTTAATTTATTATCAGAACATGAGTTGTTAAATTGCTTATGAGACGTTATAAAATATTATTCCCTAGGACATTATTAAAAAGAGAAGAAATATTATAATGTATTTTAGGAATGAATTATAAATTGCACTTGCCGAATTACTAATATTATATTCTTCTCGATTTTCTGCATCATTGGCTATAACTATCAACATTTTCATTTTAAATACTCAGTCTTTTTAAAATTGATATAAAAATGTAAATATTTGTTTATCAATAAGTTTGTAAAAATTATAAACCAATCATGGCGGATCGCCAGCATCGTCTATCACATTCCACTGGTGGTAATAAAAAGCCCTATCATTCTCGTCATAAACGCACTGAACACTACCCTCGTCATTCAACACATCATTATTCTCCTTCTTCGTCATCGTCATCCAATCACAATGCAGAAAATGATAATCAACAACAATATAAATCATCTAATAAATTTTCACATCAATCAACTTTTCGTGGAAATTCGCAGATGCCTCATAATGAAGATCAACATGCCAAAAAAATGCCAATTGAAGCATATTTATCACAGTTTGAGGAAATGGTAAAACGTAATCAAGTGACTATGGTAATATCTAGCACTGGTTCCGGTAAATCAACTGTTGTGCCCCATGTGCTAAGTCAACAATTATCGTTGGAAAATGAAGCAAAACAGAAGCATCAAAGAGTAATATGTGCACAACCAAAACGTACTGCGACAGAATCAATTGCCAAATTCGTTTCCGATAGAAGTGGTACCCAATTAGGCAGGGAAGTTGGTTACAGGATGAAAGATGTTAAAAAAACAACTCGAGGCATTACATATCTACAATATGAAACTACTGAAACCCTAGTGGAACAATTGAAGTATCAAGAAGATGAAATACCTAATAAATATCCAGTGATAATTGTCGATGAAGTACACGAGCGTGACAAAATTTCCGATTTAGCTGTGGGATTATTAGCTCTTTTATGTAAAAAGTTTAAAGATTTACGTGTTATTTTAATGTCTGCTACAACAAGTCCGGATCCTTACCGAAGGATTTTTTCTAATATTAAAGTATTAGAGGTGCCTGGTAAAATACATCCAATTAAATTTTTCTATCGAGAGGGTAATGGTAATTACATAAATGCAGCCATAAAGACAGTTATTCAAATTCACTGTGAGAAAGGCTATGAACGTGGTGATATTCTTGTTATATTGCCCCAGATAAAGGACTTGAACATAGTGAACACGGCTATAAGAAATATATATGAATCTTTAAGGGACACCTCGATGACAATTGCAATGCTCGATTTGGAGTGTATAACTTTGTCAGGCGCATCAACTGATGAAGAAAGAAGACATGCCCTCAGATTAGATGAATCAACTTCAACCAGCACAAGTTTGAACAAAAGCAACAACTCCATAAGAAGAGTTATCTGTGCAACGAATATCGCTGAAACGTCCGTGACTATTCCTAATGTTAAATTCCTTATTGATTCTGGTTTTCAAAAGACCATGATTTATAATGAAAAAATTTCAGCAGCATGCCTTACACTACTCCCAATCCCACGTACATCAGCAGACCAACGAGCTGGTAGAGTTGGACGTACTGAGCCAGGGGCAGTATATCGGTTATTTACCCCTCATGTATATTCAAGCGAATTACTTGCAATCATGTATGCTGAAATAATCAGGATTAATCCTTTGGAGGTGATAATGATAATGAAACAAAGAAAGATTCATGATATTATGGCATTTCCATGGGTCACACCACCATCTAAATTACAAATAAACAGTGGAATGATCAAACTTATTGGTTTAAAAGCTTTAAACGATACCCCACCCTACGAGATAACAAAAGATGGTGAAATTATGCAATTATTGCCATGTTCTATGGAGCTGGGAAGATCAATTTTATCAGCAATTCCTCTACATTGTGTTGATGAAATAATAATAATTGCAGCAATGTTAACACACAGTTCAGACATATATGATTTTTTTCATTGTAAATACTATGCAGATAAATTTTATGTAAAACTCAGTGATCATTTAACATTATTTAAAATATTTGCTGAATGGTATTGGATTTGTGTAGAAAAGAAGGGTGGCGACAAAGATATAATGGACTTGATTGATGATAAGAAAATAAAATTAGATGAGAGGCGTTTAAAAAAGGTAATGACAACTGTAATAGAAATACGAAAAATAATCCAGTCACATTTTCATTGCTGCAAAACCAATGTTTGCGTTCCACAACGACTTCTTGATGATGAAAAAATCTTGAACATCAAAAAATCTTTATTACATGGATTCTATGACAAATTAGTATATCGTAATCAGTATTCATCTGATTGGCTTATTCCAAAAGTAAATGAAAATATAACATTTTCTAATAGATCGATGCTGGAAGAGAGTGATGGGGAATTAAAGTCAAATAAGGCATTTATTGGAGTGTATCACACACTGACTGTTTATGGGAGGACTCGTACAGAGATTCTTACCATTCTCGACTTGGCATATGTTATTGAATTCTTAATGACATTTCAAAACATGAATGATATAAATTGGGCAGTTGCGAACCAAATTTACAACTATATACCACACAAGGAATGGATAGACATGGAAGAGGACGAATTCTTGTCCAGAAAACTTCCACCGATAATTTTACCACAACTGAAGACTGCTGTGGATAACTATTTATATGAAACGATGGGAGAAGATCTTGCTGATGAACAAATTGTCGAGTTACATATTGCTCGTCTATACAAAAAATTTGAAAAAGTACATTTATCATATGGTGAAGAAGTGCCTAGGGGATTGAAGATGACAGATTATTATAATATGAAGGAAAATTGTAAAACAAGTTATGAAGATTTAACAGACGAGGATACGATAGAACAAATTATTATACAACCAATACTGCAAAAATATGGTAACAATGGAGAGAGAATGTGTGACCCTAATCATCATGCGTTGATCGACTTCACTACAATGACAGATGATTTGAACATTATGACAGTCAAAGCTGTTGACGACAAAAAAGGTTTGGTATGTCAAAAATTTGCAGAATACTCTATGTGTCCTTTCGGCCATTTTTGCAATAAACAACATGAATCTCATAACGATGGTTATACCTGCTATTCAAGTTTTGAGGATATATGGATCAATTATGATCAACCAGTGAAATGTAACAATCCACCTATGGTACCAGAAGGAGTCATTTACCTTGAAAGGACAACGATGGAAATCAATAAAAGTGGCGTTCCCTGGACAACAATGTACATTCAAAAAACAACAGACGATAAACGACTAGAGATGATCTACGGTGATGAGGTTCACGTATTCCGCAAAGTGAACATCAATGATTTATTTACCATTCCACCACGAGATGAAAACAAAGTTTGTGAATTCATAAAAAGTGGACTAAACAAGTCATCAAAAGTTACTCGAACTATTAAAATGAATAAAGAAAAGATTGAACAATCTTTGGAAGTTATGGACACATCTGAGCATGTACAACCTGAAGATTTGCATAATTTCAAAGTGGTGATGGATGAGATAAACAAAGAATCACTGAATCAGGACAAATTGAAGAAACAAAATATATTGAGGCAACGACTGGTAGATGAGCGAATAGGTATGCAAATAAGAGATATTGATCAATGTATTGCCTCAATTCGAAATTGTCATCAAATTACAGAGAATTTGTTGCAGCCAACTCTCAACAGATATAATTTAATAAAGGCTGAGTTGAATACACATGTAAAACTGCAAAAACTATGTACATTGTCAAAAAAATTGAGTGATGTTAAGAATGGCATAACTGCAGAAGTTGACGTTAAATGCCTAGTGAAATTATTGAGTAAGTGTATAACGGGTAAAGGGCATTCTAAAATAACAGAACAAGCTACAAAGGATGAGACGAACAAGAAGGAGGAGAAGAAGAAGATGAAGAAGAATGAAAATAATTATGGTGAGAAGGAGGAGAATATGATGATTGAAGAAGCTGCTGAAGAATTGATGGATATTGCCAAAGATGATGACATCCCAGCAGCAACAATACAAATGTGAGTATTGATGAAAATATTATTACATACAAATAGAAAAAATGTGATATATATATATATATATATACATATAATACAAAACCTCCGTTTATATGTGCGCTAATAACGCAAAATTTGCAAAACTGTGACAGAATTCTCATTTTTTGTATTTATTTTCACTACAAGTAAATGTCGGAAATGAGAACTTTTATACAAATTTGAAAATGTTTGTGAACTTTGTACTTTTTTTTTTTTTTTTTTTTGGGAATTTCGTTGTTTTCTTGTAAATATAGAAAAAGTGAAAATTTTGTGCAACGATTAAATAATGAAAGAAATGCTTAAAATAATGACAAATCAATAATCAATTTTCATAATTCAATCAATTTAATAAGAACAATTTAATTATAGGAATTTACCAGTACACAAGGAAACAATTCCATCGAGTTCGGTCGCATGTGCACGTGATGATGATGACATTGACAAGTCCAATGATACTGTTTTTCGATGTACGCGTTGTTCGGCAAATCCACTTTTTTATGAGTTTTTTGACATTCAATCTTACATTCAACATTTCGTCGAAATACACAAGTTTCCCCTTTTGTACTATGAAGAACCTATCATGTTAAAATTATGTGGACAATTTAAAACAAATGTTTTAGCTGACGACACTTTAGATAATTGGTATCCTATAATTATTCAATACTGCTATAAAATTAATTGTTATTATTTATTGATAATCCACGAACAGCATCAAAAAATAACAAGTACATTATACCATATCGGTAAAATTCCTGAAACTGGAACGTTTGGTTGTTACGAACTTAGCATTTATAATGGTGAAAAAACTCATAGAGGAAAGAGGTTTAACAGTCTTTCTTTTGATGCTTTGTGGCGTGGTGATTATTTTCAACAACATGAGTTAATATCAGGTGATAAAACCCAATTCATATTTGCCATGTATCATCATGGAGTAGTTGATTTCAAAATACAATCATTACGAAAAAGTTGTCCCCTTTGCTGTAAAAATCATCATATATTTCAATGTCCCAATTACCAACAGTGGAGTGTAAAGAATGAAACTAAAAGTAACAGTAGCGAAAGTGAAGAAAAAAGTAAAACATCTATTGATAAAAGAATTGAGAGAAGTGATTTTTACTATAGAATAAAATCTATCAAGGAAAATATCAAATATATGTTTGAAAATGCACAAAATGAATATTTTCCAAATATTAGTCCAAATAACACAAAACTATTCAAAGAGCCAAAAGCGTTTGGATTTGTATACCCGTCAAAGACATTTAGTGTTGATTTAGTGTAATCTAAACAATTATAGAAAATGTCAACTGTATTATAAATGAGAAAAAGAATCAAAAATGGATATAAAGTATTTAACAATGAATGAAAACTAAAAAAACTCGATGAGAGATAGTGGTCAAATTGTATTTTGGTCAATATTACGGTTAATTAATTTTTTTGGAAAATGCACTCAGAAGAGGGGAAAAAAAAACATATCCGAGACACAGTTTAAAAATTGCTGAGTCAAAGTTATGAATTTTTCCCTCCATCGAGTCGATTTTAAACAAATTGGATCTACAAGATTAAATAATTTGCAGTTTCCAAGTAGTGAGAATAAATTGCACTAACAAAGAAACTAACAATATTTATTCAAATAGATTCCAATACACTGATAATAATAATAATAATTTTTCTTTAAAGTACATTTACTCTTGACCAAAACACAAGTTTATGGAGTCCAGTTACTTTTTGTAAAATAATTTTTCAAAGAAATAGAAAATAATATTTCGTCATCATTGTATATATTCTATTTAACTGTATTATAAATGAGAAAAAGAATCAAAAATGGATATAAAGTATTTAACAATGAATGAAAACTAAAAAAACTCGATGAGAGATAGTGGTCAAATTGTATTTTGGTCAATATTACGGTTAATTAATTTTTTTGGAAAATGCACTCAGAAGAGGGGAAAAAAAAACATATCCGAGACACAGTTTAAAAATTGCTGAGTCAAAGTTATGAATTTTTCCCTCCATCGAGTCGATTTTAAACAAATTGGATCTACAAGATTAAATAATTTGCAGTTTCCAAGTAGTGAGAATAAATTGCACTAACAAAGAAACTAACAATATTTATTCAAATAGATTCCAATACACTGATAATAATAATAATAATTTTTCTTTAAAGTACATTTACTCTTGACCAAAACACAAGTTTATGGAGTCCAGTTACTTTTTGTAAAATAATTTTTCAAAGAAATAGAAAATAATATTTCGTCATCATTGTATATATTCTATTTAACTGTATTATAAATGAGAAAAAGAATCAAAAATGGATATAAAGTATTTAACAATGAATGAAAACTAAAAAAACTCGATGAGAGATAGTGGTCAAATTGTATTTTGGTCAATATTACGGTTAATTAATTTTTTTTGAAAATGCACTCAGAAGAGGGGAAAAAAAAACATATCCGAGACACAGTTTAAAAATTGCTGAGCCAAAGTTATAAATTTTTCCCTCCTTCGAGTCGATTTTAAACAAATTGGATCTACAAGATTAAATAATTTGCAGTTTCCAAGTAGTGAGAATAAATTGCACTAACAAAGAAACTAACAATATTTATTCAAGTAGATTCCAATACACTGATAATAATAATAATAATTTTTCTTTAAAGTACATTTACTCTTGACCAAAACACAAGTTTATGGAGTCCAGTTACTTTTTGTAAAATAATTTTTCAAAGAAATAGAAAATAATATTTCGTCATCATTGTATATATTCTATTTAACTGTATTATAAATGAGAAAAACAATCAAAAATGGATATAAAGTATTTATCAATGAATCAAAACTAAAAAAACTCGATGAGAGATAGTGGTCAACATGTATTTTGGTCAATATGTATTATGGTTAATTAATTTTCTTGAAAATGCACTCAGAAGAGGGGGAAAAAAAAAACATATCCGAGACACAGTTTGTAAATTGCTGAGTCAAAGTTATAAATTTTTCCCTCCCTCCAGTGCATTTTAAACAAATTGGAATTATTAAAAGAATTTAATTCATTGACAAAAATAATATTTAATATTTTTATAGCATTTAAGGATATTAATAATTGAAGGGATTAAAAAAAAAAAAATGTGCAAAAGAGTAAACGTGATAAATATGGTATTATAAATGTGATGATAGTACCTGAATACTACCCATAAATGTAATATGTATGGACGATGTTAAAATACCGAAAAATCAATAAGAAATTAGTCATTATTTTTATAATCTTATCTACAAATTTGTGAAATGGTTAATAAAAATGTTTGGTAAACTTTTGGTTTTGATATCAATCCTTAAGGTTTTATTGAACATCTATTTATTTCGATACTGACTGATTTTAGAAGTAAATTACAAATGATATTTATTGTTGCAAGTTTTCTCCTCTACAAAAAAAGTCCATTCATATCACCCCTGAAGCTCCTCAATCCCTCTCAAAAACCAAAAATTAAAGAAAAAAACACTAAATAAAGAAATGTCCTTAACCCTTCTTCCTCATATACCCAGGTTCCAAAACTTAAATCCCACAATTATCCTCATTTTTTACCTCTCAATAAAACTGTGGTGACTCAAAGCGGTGTAAACTAGTACAAGTTGCCTCTCTGACGCAAAAGGCCTATGATTGAAGTATATTGAAGGGGAGAAAAAGTAATAAATCAGTGGATTGAGGTGTTAAAAGAAAGTGGAAGCCTTCGTATTAATGAGCTACGTAAATGTGAGTCATAAAAGTCATCAATTTTATATGAATTTTTCATTTTTTTGGAAATATCTTGAAAACCAAGCAAGATAACACAATTTAGATGATAAACTTATTTGTAGATCTCTTTTTTTCTCTACAAAAAAGGCACTTTGAAATATTTTGATATCTCCTCTAGATCCGAAGATGTCCATGGAAAATTAAAATCTAATGAAGAAACGAAAGAAAAAATATTTTTCACTTTTATTTGATTTCAAAAATATCTCGAGATGTAGAGCAAACGGTGCCATTTTGGAAAGACCTTTTGACAATAATGTTTAGTGTATTTTTGCGATGGTTGAGTAAGCTATTACGAATTTTAATGGAAGTGATTCTCCATGGAATTCCGGCATATGCCCTCGCTTGCGCAATGGGAAATTACATTGGAATTAATTTGTATGTACAATAACCAGTGCATGGCTGAGAATAACTGTGGGAATGAGTTCGGTATTGAAGATCCATGTTGTCGTGAGTATTTTATTGATAACTCAATAGATAAGAAGAATTACTATTCTTTCATTTTCAGAAAATTGTGGAGATCGTCTTTGTTATGTACTCCTTGATGCGCTATTAGACAGTCAATCGGGTTCGATGTTTGTTCACTCAGTAATCAATGATGTTGTAATCATGTCTCTTCAAGCTCTTTCATTTCATTTTATTATCCTCGTATCCTAGTCGAAAGCACTAAAAAAAATCAAAAATAGTAGAGATTCAGAAAACTGATGATAAATAATTGTCTGAAGACGTGGGGAAAATTGAGGAGGAGGAAGCCTCTGAAAAAGAAGAAGAGGAAGGAATCGTTGAAGAGATATTTATTAATAATTTGGTTGAAGGTTCAATTGTTTTTTATAGTTTTCTTTTTTCAATAATTTATAAATGAGAATTTTTGTAGATAATGAAGAGGACATTGCCTCTCCAGAAATAGCAATGAGCGTGGAAAATTCATCTCAAAATTACGGAGGAAAGAAAATAATTCATGAAATGAATCACACACTCGGCAATTGATTTAATATATTCTTCTGATAGAAAAAGGACATGTTGAAGAAAAAAAAAAAAAAACTTTAATTTATTTTAATTTATTTTAGTTTTTTTTAATTTACTTTGACTCTCAAGGTTCAATGATAAGTTATTAGTGTACATATTTGTTAATTATTAAAACTGTACGAGAGATTGAAGCTGTACGAGAGAATGAAATATTAATTCATAGTTTTCTAAATCGGATTTTCTTGAATTCATTAATTATTTTTTTCCTATTTACATTGAACTGTTGATTGTTTGAATTTATTTAATTCATGGAATGTTGAGAATTTGTGGGCTTAGAAGGTAGTTAGTATCACTTTTGCCTTCCTTTTTTTCCATTCTCTAAAAATAATTGATTCAATCATTAACTTGGATGAAATCTAAAATTTGAGGAAATTATATTAGATAAAAAAATTTGAAAAATCTCGGTAATCAGAGGTTTTAGAAAAAAATATCAAGAGTGATTTTTGATTGGAAATTTTGTCAGCTACAAAAAAAGGTAATTTGGCATTTTTCAAGACCTTTTTTGTAGCCCACACAATTTTCTATAAAAGTGGTATTTTGACATTCTTTGATGATTCCAGAGATATTCCCAGAATGAGTTTAAAAAATCATACATACTTTATTTTTATTACCTTGTGTTCGAGTTTATATCGCAATTGTTGAATTTCCTCGGTTTGCTGAATAAGTTTTTCATTCATATTAGCCAAATGTTCAGTCATAGTGCTCAATTGTGCCTTGTAATTGCCTTACTGGACATCCTTATCTTCCTGCCTTACACTTTTCCTTCTTCTCTTCGCTGCTGTCCAGATGAACACTCATAACTTCGTTCTAAAAATGAAATATTGAAAAATGTTCATAATTAAATAACAAACCGCCAGTGAATTTAGAGAAAATCACAGAATGGAACAGAAAAAATTGATTCTTCTCCACTTGTTAAATAAATACGGAATTATTTCATCAATAAATGATGCCACAAAAAAATATCAAGACACTTTTTGTAGGAAATTTTCTCAACTTCAAAAAAAGTTGCCTGACATTTTCTGATATAATCAATTGATATCGAGATAATAGTAATTACTTACATTAGTTGCTATGGCAAGATTTTTAGCATGACAAATATGTTTTTCATTAACCAATCTCTCAATTTCACGTAAAAAATAATCACGAATTTTCGCCTTTCTAGCTTCAATCTCTTCGGGTATTGCAAAGGGTACCTTGAGCCTTCCAATCTGTGAATAAACAAATAAAAAAATTAATTATTCAGCCTTGATACAATAAACCAATTTTCTTAAAAAACTGATAGAATTGTTAGAAAACATTGAATATAAAAATTCAACAACAATTCTCTAAAAATTAAAAAACTTTAATGTCAATCGACAATTCCTCAAATATCTCACTAACCATCAATTTAATCAAAAAAAAATCAAAAGGCCTTCTTTGTAGCTCATAAAATTCTTCACGAAAAAGGTGTTATAAATTTTTTTTCAAAACCCCTTTCCTCTCAAGATACAACTTAAAAACTCACCATATTAATAATCTCAACAAGTTTTAGCCCACTTCCTCCCCCAGATAATTCTCCTTCTGGCAAATCTCATCATACTTAATTTTCAAAATATTATAATCACTCTTGTACTAGTTCAGCTCCTTCTCATAATCACTCAACTTAATAAACTCAAATTCATTACTCTCATCATGAAAATCAGGAGTTTTTTGGATTCTCCCATCTCCTAGAGACTTTGAGGATCTTCTGGACCCTGAGTGAGAGGAAAAGGGGGATAGTCCATCCTGTCGATGGTTTGTCATCCCCACCTTGAGGTCATAATCATATTTTCCCTCAACACCACAGACCACGAGGCTGTCTATTCATGCTTCTGACGTTCATCATCTCTCTCTCTCTCTCTCTCTCTCTCTCTCTCTCTCTCTCTCTCTCTCTCTCGTTTATCAATTTTTTCTTAATTCTTGGCATCTAAATGCAGTTTAGATTTCTCAGACAAGTCTAATCTGTACTATAAATGATTAATTCTGTCGTTCAACTCATCAATTTCGTGATATTTATCAGATATTTGCGATAACAGCTGAGCATTTTCAACAATTTTTTTCTGATATTCTTCAACGTATACGTGATTAGGGGCAGGTGGAGGTAATTCTTTGTTCTCCACAGACTTGCTTCGACCTTTTTTGGATTTATTTTGAAGACGATCGAGCTCCTCTTGAAGAACTGTCACCCTTTCCATTAATTGTTACATTCTAAAGGTTAAACTGTCTAGCTCTTATTCCTATCTACGAAGGGAGACATCTTTGCCCTTGATGAGCTCCTTCAGGTCACTGTTGCGAGTCTGCTCTTTTATCACAGCTTTTTTTAGAACACTCGCTTGGGCACGAATCTGAAGAAAGAGGTAAATAAGTTGATTGAGTGAGTTGAGACGATTCATTGGATTGAGTTTGTGAATTAAAAGGGATTTTATGTGAATAATCAAGGGAATGAAGAGAGTTAGGAGAAAATGTCAAAAGATGTTTTTTATGGGGAATTTAATTCTGTTTAAAAAAGATCTTTTAACATTTTTGGGTGACGAGATAAATGGCTAATGATTGATAAGAGGCGTATCATTTGGTTTGATTAGCAACTTTTTTGAGATTATTTTAAAGATATCTTGACATTATCTCGAAAAACAATGAGTTGAATGAGAGAAATGTCAAAAGGTCTTTTTTGTAGATGAAGAAATTTTATACAAAAATTGTCTCTTGACATTTTATCCTCAAGTCACCGGTTATCGAGATGAATGTATTATTATTCATAAAAATTTCGTGATAACGCGATAGAAATAAAAATTATGGATAATTTTTCAAATATATCTCCATAAATAATGAGTTTAGAGAAAAATGTCAAAAGACCATTTTTGTAGTTCAAAGAATTCCCTACAAGAAAGGACTATTAATATTTTTCTTTAAACCCACTCGTTGCAGCGATATTCCTAGAATAGTCTCGACAAAATCTTAAAACAGATACAAGTTTGTTTATTAATATAAAATTACCCTAATTACTCACTTTCGAGTACTCTGCAGTAACTTTCTGATACTTAGTATGCAACTGTTGCCCATTGACACTCATCTCCATCCTCCAAAATACCGTAACTGAACTAATTATTGCACTGTCTTATTAATTATATCATAATTGAGTATTTCCTGTCAACCCATCATCCACCCCTCCCCCTCAAAATCTCATAGATAAAAATCCAGGGAAATTTCTCACAACGATTTCAAACCAATTTACCTCAATCTCCATAAACAATTACCCGTTCATATTGTTTATTTTGGACCGGAGGAGAAAAAAAATTTAAAAAAAATGTCTCTTGTTCTATCACCTCTAATATCACTCCCACATTATAACCCTCAAAACGTCCCCCAACTCAACTGAAAAATGACCCTAATTCGTCATCACTAGTCTCTGGACATTCTCCAGATAAAAAATTCACATCTAGATTATTCAATAAAAATACTAAATTAATATTAACAATTGGCCATGAGTTCGATCATTTCATATTTCATTCTTTTTCTTTCTGTTGAGAATAATCAAATTATCAACGCCCTCTCACGTTAAACAGATGAACCGAGAGTGTTGGAATAAAGTCACGTGATTACTTAAGCTCAATGACCTTGGACATGTTCACTCAAGTTTTCACAAGACGCCGGCCGATTCGTTTCAACGCTCTCATTGTATGTACATAACAGTGCGGTGTTCGAGTCGAGAGCAGTAGAGAGGAAGAAAAATCTGAAGAAAAAATTATTTTTGACGTTTTTGAAGTGTTTAAATAATTATTGACAAGTTTTTTTTGTTGAGAAGGGCTGATAAAGAGGTAAGAATATTAATTATTGGATATTTAATTACATTTTGATGGATTTTTTTGGATAATTCTCGGTGATCAAACCGACGCCATTGTCCCGAGTTCTTTGTTTAGATGTTTAGATTTCTCTCGTTCGATTGAGACCTTTTTTCATTGTTATTGGGGTGATTAAGTATGAAAATAAGATTGTGATGAATTATTTTGGATTTAAAAATATTCTTTTGAGGTTCGAAGAGATTTTTCAAGGAATAAATTGATGTAATTTTCTGAATTATTGGGATTTTTCGTAGTTTTAAGACCTTTTTTTCGGTATTATTGAGGAAATTAAGGATGAAGATTGAATTTTTAACAAATTATTTTGTGCTTATAAAGAACTTTATCGGGTTTTGAATGATTTTTAATGGAAATTGATAGTTAAAATTTATAAAATCGGTGGAAATTCAGGATAAAAATGTAACTGAAAGTTTCCTTTGTTCTTTGTTCGACGTGGATTGCGTCATGGACGACTCCACGGATTTAAGATCTTTTTTCGGTATTATTGAGGGAATTAAGGATGCAAATTGAATTTTTAACGAATTATTTTGTGCTTATGAAGAACTTTATCGGGTTTTGATTGATTTTTAATGGAAATTGAAAAAAAAATCTTTAAATATCTCTCTTTAATCCAGAGATAATAATTAAAAACTCATCATGAAGGAATTAGAGGTATTTTTCCATGAGAAACATATTTTATTCTTTTTTTATGATGTATGAGAATTTACGTAAATAATCGATCATCGTAAATAATCTCTCTTTATTCGTTTTATCATTGTAATTTAGAGTTGGAAACATTAATGGATTGGACGAACAACACTGGACAATATTAAAAATATTTTCATAATAAATAGATGGAAAATATAATGAAAATGTATTTTTTATTTACAGAAATTATCATCAAATTACATTTATTGTAATTTAATTTATAATAAATTGCTGAATCAGGGGAATCATCACAATCAACTTACCTGGCTTTAATTCTTCTATCGGTAAGTGGATATTTCAATTATAATTGGAAAAAAAAGATTATATCTAAATTGAAAAAATGACAGAAACTCCAACGTAACAACGTCATTCGGTTATACTTAACAAAAAAATATTTTTCTCCATTAGTTAAATTATTCTCTAAACAACTGCGTACCCACTGCGATTTTTCATTGATCTCACAATGGATTTTCATGTGAAAATTTCTCAGAGTAAGATGAACCGAAAATGTTTTTTCACTCGGTTTAATCTTCAAATTTTTTTACACGATAGATTAGAAAATAATTATGAAGGAAAATTGTTTCCATCTCTGAGTAGTTATAGCGTAATATAATGTCGTAATGGTGAAATTAAGATGACGTTTTCTACTCAATTTGTTACATTGATGAATCATAACGTCGAGCATATTGCGTCTATCGAAGGAAAAAACAATTTTATATGCAATTGATAAAATCAACTCTAATTCTCCCTCACAACGTTTATCAATCAATTAATAAATCTTTGTTAATGTGGATGTTTTTAATTTAACGAATTTTTACGTCATTACCCTTAAACTGATGTATTTAATCACCAATCGCTTCTTTCTCCAACGATTTAATGAAACGAATTAGGTGTTTCGTACTACAATCTTGTTAAGTATTTTATTCAACATATATTTATCTCGATAATGACTGATTTTAGAAGCAAATTACAAGTGATATTTATTGTTGGAAATTTTCTCCTCCTCAAAAAAGGTCCTTTTATAGCACCCCTAAAGCCCCTCAATCCCTATCAAAAAACAAAAATTAAAAAAAAAAAAATTACACTAAATCAAGAAATATCCTCAACCCTTATTTCTCATGTGCCCAGGATCCAATCAATCCCTGAATTTTCACTGCACAATGTCCCCTCATTATCGAATTTATTCCCTCAAAAAATAAAATGAAACTGTTTTTCTCTTCAAAAACCAATTTAATACAAATTCCCCCCACAAATGGCGCTTCATTTCTCGCGCATACTAACCGGAGCCTCTGATTTGCTCTCCTACCGACCAATGATAATTCTCGAATAAAATCTAGTTAATGGCGTCGCCTCTATATGACTTTCCAACTTCCAACGCATTCATTATCCCATTGCGACGTGATTGCCTTCATTGCCTATTCTCCACTATTTTTCGGTATTTTTGTGACTGAGGATTGATCCAGTATTATTCCATATCTCAATCAATTTACCAGTAACAATTGAGTGAGTAATTAATATATAATTAAATGCAAAAATAATCAATTGATTATTTAACATAAATGTGGGGTTGTTAATGGGTAAAACTGTACAATATATTTGTTTTTTTTTTTTTTTTTCAATCGAGGGGTTAGTTCTCATACATTCCAGTCCTCTCGTGCGCGTGAGTTTAATATTTCCTCCATTTTTGTGAATGACGGAGGAAAATTATTTCTCCAAACCATTTTTTGGAGATTTTGATGATGTTAGATGGGCTGATGGGAAGGGGAGGTTAGTTTTTCTGAGTTATTTATCAAAAAACTGTGGGATTTGCTCCGATAGTGGGTGAGTATTTTAGCGGAGAGAGGAGGAGGGGGTGTAATCGAAAAATACAAAATGAGGCTATTTAATGGAGAAAGACGGGATTTAATTGGGTAATGGTGATTTTATTGGGTTGGGAGAATTTTTTAATACAAAAATTTGTGGATTATTCAGAATATTTTTGTGAATATCTTCGGTTCTGAGAGAGATGAAAAAATTTTTGTAGAGAATAATGAGAGCGACAAAAAAGGTCTTTATAAAAAATTTGATATCTTTCTTTAATCCAGAGATAATGATCAAAAACTCATCATGAAGGAATTAGGGGTATTTTTCCATGAGAAACATATTTTATTCTTTCTTTATGATGTATGAGAATTTACGTAAATAATCTCTCTTTATTCGTTTTATCATTGTAATAGGCAAAAAAAGATTGATTTTAAAATATTAAAAATGACTGAAACTCCAACGTAGCCACGTCGTTCGGTTATAATGAAGAAAAAAATATTTTACTGCTGGGTTGCGTGAAACTTAGCTTGAATAAATTAAAAAAAAAAAAAAAAAAAAAATTGGAATAAACAAGATTCGAGCCTCTAAATATTTTCGAATTGTACATACGTCATATTGAACATTTTCAAAATTAAATTTTTCCATTAAATTTTTCAATTTCAGATGAGCACCCAATCGATTCAATGACTATTCAATCATGGGAAGAAACGCTAAAGGACAGGAGAAAAAGGAGAAGGCGAGAGAGGAGAAGAAAAAATGTAAAGATAGTGATACCAAGTGTATATATTGCAAAAGCAAGGGCCATGACACAAAAGATTGTAAGCTAGACTTTAAGGAAAAAGCATTTGGAAGGAATCCGTGGTATAGAACAAGAAAAACAGGTTTTTATGGAATTTGTCGAGACGAGAAATTTGTAAAACCAATGCGAGATATTGTTAATACATTCTCGGAGCTAATACATGAAGGTGCTATTCTCATTGATCATATATTCACAGAGGGAGATGAAAATCTCGTAAAACACATTGTGGAATCCAATCAAAAGCCATCATTCATACCTTACTTTAGGGCCCTGTGCGTAACAGGCCCTAATCCAATGAAAAAACGGCCCTGCAATACAATAAAAGGTGTCCCAGAAGTGGCGAAAAAATTAAAACTAAACAATCGACACGATCTTCACCTGTGTTCACATCTCTTAGCCCAAGCAATGGTTGAATATGATACAAATGCAGAGA
>JAOZGT010000036.1:0-39754 GCA_035578325.1 Coelinius sp. EB29 | reverse complement strand
ATCAACGCAGAGTACTGGTAGCGTATCGGCCAAGTAACCTTTTTGAAATTACCGCTCGACTCAACTCGACTCGACTCAAATGAAACTGGCCGGCAGCTACCGCGTATCTATACACGAGACAACTACCCCCTCCACTACCTCCGTATAATAATATCTTCATATAAAATGAATGGCCCTGTTTACGCGGAAACTAACGTCACTTTTATCATATAAATCGCCTATCGTCTTGCGATTAATATTATTATCATATTTTTCCGATGAGTATTTACGGAGATACAAAAATAAAAAACGCGGATTTCTCGAAAATTATCAATTGAGATTATTTTCACTCAGAATCAAGTTTGCAAGTTGGTAGTAGCGTGATTAGCCAACCAAATGTTCGCGTTGAAAATTACAGCGCTGCGCATGCGCTGAGTGGTGAGTGATATGAGTGGTGAGTGATATTGAGGTTATTTTCCCTTGTTTTGTAATTTGCAAATGTTCTTGTCATTGTTGTAATTCGCAAATATTCTTGTCAATTCAATGTTTACGATTCTATTGGATGATCTGACATCTGGTGTAGTTGCAATTGCAATAATTCTTTGTTCAACATTGGCAATCGTTATTTTTGGTGAATTGGTGAAATATGAAATATCGCCACAAGTGAGTAAATTAATGGATTTTTATGTTTACTCAGATTGATTTAATTATATTACTTAAATGTGTATTACATTGCAGGCATTTTGCAGTAGACATGGACTCTGTGTGGGTGCTAAAACAATTTATATAACAAAAGTAATGATGGTTATGACATTTCCATTGAGTTATCCTATCAGTAAATTATTGAATTTCCTGCTGGGTGAGGAAATTGGGAATGTTTATAATCGTGAACGTCTCAAGGAACTTGTTAAGGTGAAATTTATGATATTAATTATGATATTTATTGATATTGATAACATAAAAGTTAAGTCTCGTGAGAAGGCACGCAATGATCCAGGGGCTGTTATATATCAGCTGGGTAAAACTGTTGATTATTTTGTTCTAATTCTTGAGGGACGTGTTGAGGTCACTGTTGGAAAGGAAAATATCATCTTTGAAAGTGGACCATTTACTTATTTTAGGTGTCAAGCACTCAGTCCTAATTTTGCTATGGGTGAGTCATAAATATCATTAATTATTTGAATTACATTTATCTCGTTACTGAGTGATTTTAGAAGAAAAAGTTGAAAGACAATTTTTGTAGATCACAAAATTTCTAACAAAAAATTACTCTTTATATTATCTGCTAAAATCACTCATTATCGAGATAAATCGATATTTAATCAACTGCAAAAAAGTTATTTTTCAAAATTATTAAATTTTTAATTTTCATTAATTGCATTTATCTCGTTAATGAGTGATTTTAAAGGAAACACGTCAAAAGACCTTTTTTGCAGAAAATTTAATTCTCTACAAAAAAGGTCTTCTGACATTTTCTTCTGAAACCAGTATTTAATGAGATAATTGAATATTTAAAATTTGAAAAATTGATAAATCTTCTTTTTTAAGTAAATTCCTTGTTCTAATTTTTAATAATATGTTTCAGTAACTGAATCACCAACTACTACAAATCCGCAAAGTTTGGGTAGTATCCAATCGATAAATTTGGATGCCAAGGTGCGTCACACATTTGTGCCAGACTACACGGTACGAGCAATAACAGAAGTATTCTACGTTAAAATCAAGAGATCTTTGTATTTGGCTGCTAAACGTGCAACTCTATTGGAAAGAAACCAAAAAGATCCTTTGCCAAGTGGTGACCAGTTTGATGATGAAGTGGAAAAGCTGCTTCATTCACTGGATGAGGATGATCACAGTTTTCCAACAACACCTAGCAATGAACGTAGAAATCATAATAAAGTCAATAACACACGTCAACAACAGTCATCAGTGTGCAGTGCCATTGCTCCAACATCACCATTGCCAGACAGTGCAAGTCCAATGACTAATTCCAAATTTTTACCCAGAAATGGACCCAATGGTCAATTAAAGAATTCTCCTGTTAAGGTGCGTCTTTATAAGCAAACAATTCAGTTGATGAATATTGAATTATCTTGATAATGAGTGATTCTAGACGAAAATGTCAGAGGACCTTTTTTGCAGGAAATTTTATCAGCTACAAAAAAGTTACTCTAATATTTTCTTCTAAAATCACTCATCAACGAGATAATACCAATAAACAAAAATATCTAATATGTTTTATATATTCCAGATGGAGGGAATGCCCATGAGCCCCTCGGAAGGCCAGACACTAGACCTTGACGCTGAAATAGCAGCACGTCAGGCTGAAGCAGCACTTTTAACACCTACTAAAAAGTCATCAGTTGATGAGGAAGAACGTGAGAATCTTCTCACTATAACAAATGACTCTTAACCCTTGCGAAATGGTCGTGCGAATAATTTCGTAACGGCTGAACATGTAACAACGAATAGATGCTCCAGCCCAAGTTCAAACTTTACCAATCCAACAACGTGACATTTTAAGCTTATTGCTTTAAAAATGGATTTTTATACTTATTTATTAAGAGTTTAATTATTATAATTTAATGTTCATGTGCTAAATTGTTTTTCGGTATTTTCTGGTACATTTTATAATTTTTTTTTTTTTCTTTCAAGATTCTATTAATTTAAATGTCTAGCTCAGGGGTACTGATGCCAAATTTATACAATTTTTTCCATTGAATTTGTGATTGTCACTCAATTAATTGCAGTAGTGAAGTGGTAAAAATTGAATTATCTCGTTAATCAATGATTTTATGAAAAAATGTCAGAATACACTTTTTGTTGGAAATTTTATCCTCTACAAAAAAGGTCTATTGACATTTTTATTTAAAACCACTCATTACCGAGATAATCACACAATTACAATCATCCCACTTCACCATTTATTTTCTACACAAACCAGAAGTTTACTTTGTCACTTGTACATACCATTCCAATTATTATCACATACCCAAAGTATTTTGAATGAGGATATCTACCATCTTATGATGTTTATGATACATCTGACACAAATACTCAGCCAATCAAAGGTTTAACATTTAATTTCTTTTTTTTTTTTTAATTAAATAAAAAGAATAGAGCCTATTTGTCTAGTTTTAATAATCTTTTATATTACACGTTCGTTAGTCCTGTTTAAACATATTTAATCGTTAAATGTTTACCTCTTTAGTGCCTGCTTATGTTAACAAGGGGGAATTAATTTATGAGATACTTGATGTAGAAAATACCATCGAATTAGCCCTAGTGTTGTCATAAATAATAGGTTTAATATCACCAAGTGACGAATTATTTTTTATACCAGAAAATAGGAGAAAAAAAAATTACTGAAATGTATCTCATTGGACAAACAATCCACTAACATGTTCATTATTTCAATTATCCTTCATTTATTCACATTTAATCAGCCAAAATCAATTGTTTTTCCATCTCTCTATATAATAAAATTTAAATTCAGTGTTTTCAGTGTTTTCAGTGTTTCAGTGTTTCAGGGGTTTCAGTGTTTCAGGGATTTCAGTGTTTCAGGGGTTTCAGTGTTTCAGGGATTTCAGTGTTTCAGGGGTTTCAGTGTTTCAGGGGTTTCAGTGTTTCAGTGTTTCAGGAGTTTCAACTCCTCTCTATATAATAAAATTCAAATTCAGTGTTTTCAATGTTTTCAGTGTTTCAGTGTTTCAGGGGTTTCAGTGTTTCAGGGATTTCAGTGTTTCAGGGGTTTCAGTGTTTCAGGGATTTCAGTGTTTCAGGGGTTTCAGTGTTTCAGGGGTTTCAGTGTTTCAGTGTTTCAGGAGTTTCAACTCCTCTGACTCCTCGACTTCAACTCGACTTTTGTGTAGAGAACGAATTTTACCAATTTGAATTAAAAGAAGATCGATTCAAAAGAGAGACGAAATTTTGAAAGTGTCAACTTCACTCGGTTGTATGCCATTTTTTTTTCATATGTTTATTGGTGAAGGGATCATTAGTAGTTAAATTATTAATAGTGGAAGTGATTAATATGAGTGCATTGCTCTTTCACAATTAAGGTGAGTGATTTTTTACTTTGTTCATGAATAAGTAACGCGGAGGTGAGATATGTTTTGTTTATACATATATGTATATGTATCCTTTTTTGTATATTTTTTTGTTTGCAGGGGGAATTTTGACGACATCGCGGGCTAAATTATTGAGTGGTATATTTTCCTATTAAGGTGAGTGATTTTTGGCTTTTTTGATTGATAATTTTTTTTTCTCATTTTTTAGGTTGGTTTGCATAATGTACATTTGATTTTTTCTTCTTTCAGGGGGAATTTCGACCATCGAGGGCTAAATTCAGTGGTTATTTCACACGGAATTCTTGGTTTGGGTGGAATTAAGACTCGTGAGGAATTGAAGGTGAGAAAATTAATCTTTATTAAAATCCTTTATCAATATGTCCCTTCAACGTCTGCAGTTGCCTGAGAGTCTTAGCATCTAACTGAGGTACATTAGAAACTACTCTTGAGTGTGAATTTGCTCTTCTACCACTCGATGCACTCAATTTATCGATTCTCCCAGTTGTTCTAGATGATGATTCTGATTTTTTTGGCCTCTTGGTCATTGATGTGACCTTGTCAGCCCTTGCCACCCTCTTCTGACCAATCTCATTCTCTGTAACGTATCTATCGTCCACAGGAGCTGATTTGTCTCTTCAAAGGTTTTGATTTCTTGACTGTTGAGGGGGGAATTACGGGTGGAATGTCTTCATTGGTTGATGAGATATCGTCGTAGTCCTGGTCTTGATCCTCCAGGAATCTTGATAGATTTCCAAGTGTCAATTTACGAGCCTCTGAGGGAATTTCAGAGAATTTGGGGGGAGATTCTCTGGAGAAGGAGGGGGTTTAGGGGGATATAGAAGACGACCTGTTTCGTAGGGAATTTCGTAGACTACAAGAAAGGTCTCTTGATATTTTCTCCTAAAATGAATAATTCCAGAGTTAAATGCATTATTGAGGAAGATTTCACGGTTGACGTGAATTATTTTATGATTTTGATGAGTAATTCATGATTTTTAAGTGGATTTACCTTCTTGACTGTTGAGGGGGGAATCACGGGTGGAATGTCTTCACTGGTTGATGAGATATCGTCGTAGTCCTGGTCTTGATCCTCCAGGAATCTTGATAGATCTCCAAGTGTCAATTTACGAGCCTCTGAGGGAATTTCAGAGAATTTGGGGGGAGATTCTCTGGAGAAGGAGGGGGTTTAGGGGGATATAGAAGACGACCTATTTCGTAGGGAAAAAAAATGTCAAGAGACCTTTTTTGTAGGAAATTTCATAATCTACAAAAAAGGTCTTGTGAAATTTTTGCTTCAGATGATCCATTACAGAGATAATAGAGTGGTTACCTTTTTGGATGGTATTTCAGCCTGTGATCTGGACGTGGAAACTCCAATGATTTGTAAATCAATTCCTCTGGCTTACGTGTATCAATTAAAAGCACATATGATTGAAAGTCTTTTTTCAACATGTCACTCTCCTCGTGGATGGAGAGGGATGAGTTGCGTTTGAGCGAACGAGGCTGCTTTATACGGGGCATGTTGATGGTGTTGATGGTGGTGATAATAGAGATGTTGATGAGTTTCTGGAAGATTTTTAAGGCCGTTAGATGGGTTTTTTCAGTTTGGGCGGAGATTATCTGGAGAAGGAGGGGGTTTAGGGGGATATAGAAAAGAACCTTTTTTGTAGGAAATTTTGTAGGCTACAAAAATTTTTTTTGGGATTTTTGGGTGAAGTCACTCGTTTAGGATATAATTGATAATCAAGTGAGAGTAATTTAGGAATTTATTCTTTTTAAATAAAAAATAACTTCTCTCTGGTTAATTATTGAATTATCTGGGAAACATGAGGTTTTAGGAGAATTTATCAAGAGATATTTTTTGTGGGAAATTTTGTCAGCCTCAAAGAAGGTCTCTTGATATTTTCTCCTAAAATGAATAATTCCAGAGTTAAATGCATTATTGAGGAAGATTCGGCTGAGGTTGAGGTTGATTATTTTATGATTTTGAGCAGTAATTCATGATTTTTGAGTGGATTTACCTTCGAGTCGGCGTCAGAATGTGTCAATGGCTGGCGTTTAGAGTCATCAAGCATTCGAAGGGAAGCACATATCCATCTTCTCAACCCATAGTAACTTTATGGGAATTTGCTGAACCAGGCAACTGCTGTTGAATTATAACACTGTCATCGTGTTGACAAGTATATTGCAACAACAAGGGAAAATAACCTCACCATCACTTGCCACTCAGCGCATGCGCAGCGTTGTATTTTCACGCGAACATTTGGCTAATTTTAGGCTACTACAAACTTTCAAACTTGATTCTGAGACGAAATAATCTCAATTGTGAATTTTTAAGAAATCCGCGGTGTTTATTTTCGTATCTCTGTAAATACTCATACTCGGAAGAATAGGATAATAACATTAATCGCAAGACGATAGGCGATCTATAATATAATGAAAGTGACGTTTGTTTCCGCGTAATCAGTGCCATTTTCATTTTATGGAGATATTATTATACGGAGGTAGTTGTCTCGTGTATACATACGCGGTAGCTGTCAGCCAGTTTAATTTGAGTTGAGTCGAGTTGAGTCGAGCGGGAAATTTCAAAAAATGATTACTTGGCCGATACGCTACCGCGTATCTCGATTATATTATACGAGAGAGCGAAGCGCGCTGTGTGAGTGTAGATTTTCACTCATTCAAATTTCCCGGGTGAAACCTAACCAACTTCATACCTATTGCCATTGACCAATCAGGAATCAGTCTTACGCGTTTTCGAGATATTTTTGACTCTAACGATGCTCATTTATGTGTATGAGCTTTCTTGAATAGGATTTTTTTGCCAAGAAACTAAAGTTTGGTTAGTTGAATTTTGATGAGGTGTTTGGTAGTCGTGACACTAGGAGGTGAAAATCATTTGGGAGGTGAGGAAAAGGTGTGGTAAAGATGAGGTAATATTTTTTTTTAATTGATAGAAAATTCCATCGATTTTTCTTTCGATTTATTTTTTGTGGAATAAATATTCAATGGATGGGAAGGAAGAGGTTTGGTAAAGATGAGAAAGCGTTTGGTAGTGGTGTAACACGTTTGGCACTGGAAAATTGTAGAAGTCATTTGGGAGGAGTGCACAAGGTTTGGTAAGGAAGACGAAATATTTGGCAGTTGTGTAATACGTTTGGCAGCGGTTGAATTATGAAAATTGTTCGAGAGGCGAGAAGGTGTGGTAAAGATAAGATAGTGTTTGGTAGTGTCAGACGTTTGGTAGTGAGATGAATTGTATAGATTCCCCTCGATTTCTCTTCCGATTTATTTTCGGAATATTCATTCGCAGGGTTAGCTGTACTTGGAGTAATGGATGACATGAATAGTAAGCGTTCGCTTTGTTCTGATTCTGGAAATTCAAATGAAGCACTTGAGGAACAAGATTTGCGAGATGAATCTAAAAAAAAACAGGAGAGAATAAAAACTTCAGTGCAAAACCATAATTACTATATGCGTAATAGAGAGAGGATTATTGAGCAATCTATCATGAGGCGGAGAAGGCAAAGAGGTCTCACAGAAGTTTCCAAGTTGGAACAGTGTTCATCTGCGGATGGATCTTCGAGATCAGAAAAAGCGAGGGTACAATCAAAACAAAATCATCGGGAAAAAATTTCTGCGCAGAATCGTAATTACTATAGACGTAATAGAGAAACGATTCTTCTGCGGTCTTCAAGGCGGAAAAGGAAATATGAAACAAGCATTTCAGTAGCCTCCATGTCGGCCAAAGGTGAGTCCGAGGATAGATTTCATGCGAAATCAGAGCAATCAAATCGTCCCAAAGGGTATAGAAGTAAAAAATTGGACACAATTAGAAGACTCAACCGAAAATATTATATGCGCAATAAAGAAAAAAGGAAGAGAAATCACAGGAATGAATACAATGGAGAAAATTGGTCAGATGATGTGCGAACGTTCAATATTGGAGCCATAGATCGTGAATGTGAATTTTGTGGAGCATTGTCATTTGAATTAGAAAGAGGTCGAGTTTCACATAATTGTTGTCATAACGGAAAAATTGTTTTGAAAGATCACGTTTTTCCGAATAAATTACGTCGATTGTTCCTAGCAAATAGTGCACGAGGAATTCATTTTCGTAGATTCATTCGATTCTATAATAATGCTTTTGCAATGGCCTCATTCTCTCCGAAAGAAGAAGTCAATCATCGTGGAGTTGGTAGTATGAAAATTGGTGGACATGTCAATGCTTGGGTCACAACAAGCCTTATCCCTACCAATAAAATCGCTCCTCGAAATGGTCAAATTTATTTATGTGAACCGAACGAAGCACTAAAGCTGAGACAATTTGAGGCTGGAAATTCAAGACTTTTGAAAATGATTAACAAAATTATGTGTACTAATAAGTATGTGAAATTATACAAAAATTTATTCGAACGATGTAGACAAAAGCCACATCGAAAATCAGTTATCTGTTTCCTGCAAGCGTCACCACCTGTTAATCAACATAAAAGATATGATTTACCTTCCGGGCTTGGTGCCAGAAGTGAAGTAGGAGCAGTTTTAGTAACTGGAAGAGAGGGAAATGTGCCACAGAATATTGAATTTAAAGTTCATCTCAAAAATTCCATTCAGTGTCAAACAATGCATAAATTATCTCAACATGGAGAGCCAATGATGTTCCCATTATTATTTCCGGAAGGACAACATGGGTATTCTGTCTATATGGAAAATTTGGCACAAGGAAATAAAAAACGCGTAACAGCCGTTCAGTATTTCGGGTGACAATTGAGAGTCAAAAACACATTCAATCCTTTCACCATGGCGGGAAAATTAACCCAGCAATATATTCTCCATGGTTATATTGTTAATGAATGGAATCGGTTAAATTATTTCCGATTGAATCCTCATCAATTTCGGCGAGAAACATTACAAGGTCTAATGGATCATTTAGAGCATAGTGCAGCAAATACTTCAGATCATGTGCGACTGGGACAAGCCGTTATCCTTCCTTCATCATTTGATGGTGGACCAAGAGCAAAATTTCAACATTATCAAGATGCAATGGCGATGTCACGAGTAGTCGGCCGACCCGATTTATTCATCACCTTCACGGCCAATCCAAATTGGGATGAAATAGCAGGTTATCTAGAACACGAGCCGAAAGGCCGAACTGTCTCGGATATTCCGCATATTGTTAACCGAATTTTTTTTGTAAAATTAAGCACGTTAATCAAGGAAATTACTTCTGGTCAAGTGTTCGGTGATGTTCTCGGATTCACATATACTATTGAATTTCAGAAACGAGGATTACCACACGCGCATTGCGTATTTATATTATGTAAAAAGGATAAAATGTTGACGCCAGAAGTAATTGATCGATTCATTAGTGCTGAAATTCCTGATCAAGAAAAGAATCCTCGATTGCATGAATTGGTCATGAAACATATGTTACATGGTCCACATAGTGCTCGAATGCCATGTTGGAATGAGAAAGAAAGCAAATGTTCTAAGAAATTTCCAAAACAATTCACTCTAGAAACTAAAATCGAAAATGACGGATTTCCGTTGTATAAACGATCGGATAATAGGAAGAAATGTTATGTATATCCTCGCAAAGTGAATAAGAAATGGGTTTGTGTAGACAATTCAATGGTAGGACCACACAATCCATATTTGCTGTCCAAATATAATTGCCATATCAACGTAGAGTACTGTGAATCCATCATGGCAATAAAATATCTTTATAAATATATCAATAAACCACATGATCGCGTGCGTGTGCAGCTTGGAACAAATGGCTTAGTGAAGAATGAAATTGATGAATATGTTGATAGTCGGTGGGTAAGTTCAATGGAAGCTGCTTGGAGATTATTAGAACTACCAACGCATGGAATAAGTCATACTGTTACGAGACTACCAGTTCATCTTCCGGGTCATCAATATATTCGATTTGAAGAGGGTCACGAAAAGAAGGCCGTAAACTCCAACCAAAATATCACAAAATTGACTGCCTATTTCGACTTAAATCAAAATGATGAATGTGCTAGACAATATAAATATGCACAAATTCCATTACACTATACATGGAATCAAACTTGCCATTGTTGGCAGAAGCGTAAGCGCGAAACTGAAAAAATAGTGACTAGAATGTATTCTGTTTCACCAAAAGATGTTGAACGGTTTTTTTTGAAAATGTTGTTGCAACATAGAGCCGGTGCCACATGTTTTGAAGGTTTAAGAACGGTGAACAGAACAATTTATGGATCATTTCGTGAGGCTGCATATGAGTTAGGCTTTATTACTAGCCCCAAACATATTGAAGATATGTTAGACGAATGTTGTGCGACAATGATGCCAAAATCTTTGCGAAGTTTTTTCGCTTATTTGGTACTCACTTGTGACACTATTGATGTTATGGGTCTGTGGAATAAATACAAAGACTTCTTATGTGACCAATGTACAGAAAACGAAGCATTGATGGACATCGAGAAGTTATTAAATTGTGACGAAGGTCACTTAGAATATGAGATAAATTAGATAATTCGCTTGGAGAGCGTACTCTGTCTCTCTCCTTCACCTAAATAACCGGAGTCTAGTAGCCTGTAATGTATCAACCACTGAGGGACGAGATAGGAGGGATGTGACAGCTGAGGCAGAAGTCAGTGCAACTCCATACTCGTTCCGGACCATCGAAGAACTGTCGTCGCTCTTACTGTCGAGCTGGGAGTTCGACAAAATAATCTGTGTGGGAGAGAACTTGGTGACTCGCGGACGAGCCTGAGGGGAGACATGTGGCACTGGGAGTGCACTCATAGCCGGAGGAAGAGTGGCCAGAGTGAGAGATGTATGTATTTTGGAGTGAGGTAGTGAGGCCTGGGTCAATGGGCGAAGTTGGTGCGGATGTCATTGAAGGAACTCTCGGGGGGGAGAGTATCAGTATGGATAGCATGGCCGGAGTGATGTCACCCGGACGGTAGGATGATCTTGGATTTTGATAATCGAGGGACGGAGTTTAGAGATGTATAATACTCTCTTGTTCCTGAGGAAAAGAGAAGAGAATTGTTGGGGAGATGATTGGAGAAAGACCAGAAGGGTTCAACTCTAAAGCAACCAGTGAGATGTATGGAGTGGTGATGGTGTCCCGGTGAGGAGGTGATAAAACAGATGCCTACCATGGATTGTAGTAGTCACTCAACTTCGCCTTGACCGTGAATTGTGGAAATCGATCCAAATACTTGATGTGGATTTACCCTCAAATAGCTAGCGAGACGCCCATTGGTACATTCCCGTGTAAAAGAGCCCGGATTGGTGGAACGAGTCTGGGGGAGAAGAACTGACCCATATTACGAGACCGTCAAGGAGCTCTCGTCACTCTGGTGGAACCGACAAAACAAACTACAACTCTTTTTCTATTCTATTACTTATTTCAATTATTACTTTGTTTTCTCATTTCAATTACTATTTCTATTGTGTTCAATTCTTTGCTAATTCTTATTTGGTATTTTCAATACCGGGGTGGACCCGGAAAACTGGGAAAAGTGCTAATAAGGCCAATTTTCTGTTGAGGGAATATTTCTCTGGCGATTCGAGATCTCGAGTGAGTACAGAGGGTATATTTACGTGCATAGTGGCAGTGGTTGATTCACAGCCACATTTGACAACGAGAAATTAGTAAAAGCGCCCGGAATTGAATGGAATCTCGTAAAGGGTTAATTGAAGATTAATTCGAATAAATCAGTCGTTGATAAAGATTAATCCAAATTGGGAAAAGTTGAGTGTTGAAAGGAGCGTGTCCCTGGCATTCCCCAGGCCGCCATCTTCAATTCTCCCTCTTGCGATTCATTGAAAAATTACCGAAATAAAATCCGAATTAATCCAAAATAATCTTCAATTATTTTAGATAAATCAAATTCTAAAAATTCGAGAGAATACTATCAAATAAAAACAAATCAATATTTCTTGGTGCGAGATATTTTTATCTAACAAATTATATAAAAACCATAGGCCCGAACAATTGTTAAATAACCGAGTGGATGTATGGTATTATCTCTGGACGCAGGGATAATACAATTCTGTTTATAATTTTGTTTTCTTAAAGTTCTTTATTTTTCATACTAACTCCAAAGGAGAACCAAAATCTTGATTGTCTGTTGTAAAGCCCGAACAAAACCATTTTCTTTTCTTATGAATAAATTCCATACTATTGTTAAAATCAAACAATCCTTTTCTTGAACTATCTCTTGCCGGATACAGTTGATTCTCAGTGATCGAGAGAGAGACAGATTCTGCGATTCCCATCGGATTAAAAAGATAATTTGGCCCGAACAACATTTCTAGAAAAAATTAAAGGTAAGAGAGAAATTTTGTTGTGCAGAAGCACACTCCAGTAGGAAAAGCCTACCTATCACGTGATTTAGTCCATCGGACCGTTGAATTGGGATTTAATCGCTAAATTCGAATTCAACGTCACAAATGGCGCCCGAACAGGTTATTAAATAAATTTGATCATTGAGTAAAAAGTCAATTCCGGATATTGACGTGTTCTAAAAATCCTGACGCGAGTCACGGAATCTGTCCCACTGCGTTGACGTCCGAGACGGCAACTGTCAGTTATAGTTGGAGTACCGTCATTCTAGTGTTTACCCGGGAAATAAATCCACGACGATTATCATACAAGTAGAACATAAAATACACATAAAAGCGAACAGGAAAGATTATAGAAAAAAAAAAAAAGCAAGAATTAGAGAGAAGAGGTGAAAAAGGGTGAGTAAGCCACTGCCACGTAGATGAGTAGACTTGACTGATATTTATATTTTAGTATATATCCACTGTTTACTATTTTCGGGTGAATCCTAACCTCCTTTCCCCTCTTACACTGGCAAAAATCTCTGTTCACTTTTCAATCACTCTTTTCATTTGATTTATCTGATCTGTCTTCTGAAAACTATACTTTCACTATAATTTAGCTTGTAAGTAAGACTGAATTAGAGTACTTGGATACCTTCGTATGGTAGAAATAGTTGGATCCAACGTGATATTATTGTCCTGTCGCCTAGGTTCGTGAATTGAAGAGAAAAGGAACAGTGATAAAATATTAAGTAGAAATCATATGGGATATTATGGAGTGCTACGTATTCAGGGAACATTTGGTTCCCCCTCATATTCACATTGGAGATGTCAGAGATTACCTGAGGAGTATGGATTATGGAGAATTATTAGTCAGGATGGATACTATTGGATTGCAGTTGGTGGCCCAAACTAGAGAGGAGATCCTAGTTAGAGCTACTCGGTATGAAATAATCCTGAGGGCAGGCCCTCGAGCAGCTCCATGGGATAATAATCTGGATTTTGCCTATGCTGAGCCATATACAGTTGGTGGGGCAAGAGCGAGAGGAGTTTTAAATCATGAGCCATTGCCTGGGACACCCGATGAAACGCCAGTGCAAATATCGTTCACACGACTACTACTGCATAATAACAGTCTTCCTACGGGTCAGTCACCTGGGGGATGGCAAGAAGACCCAGTATCAATGTCCTTGTGTAGTATGCAGCCTGCTGGGTCGAGTAGGTTGTCTTTGAGTGCAACTAATACACCCCCAAGTCAAGATGGAACGGGTAGAGTTTTGCCAGCCAATATTCCCAGATTCTACATGACTGTGCCCGGAATAGATGGTCGCTGGGGAACGCCAAGTATCCAGATTCACGAGGTAGAGGAACAAAATACGATGAGTTTACCACCAACACGTCCACATCAGTTGCAAAGACGTAATTCTTCCTCTCCACTCAGTGCAGGCGGCAATTCGGCCTCTCAGCTGGAAGGATCAGTGATTTATGATCAGGATGATGAAGCTCTTTCAGGTATTTCACCCCTACCTGAAGGGGAGGAAGTAGAACGACAAATAGAGGACGGGGCTGATGATATTAATACTGTCTCACTGATAAGGGAGCTGGAGACAATAGAGGAGCGATCACATGAAGGTTCGCAACATTTAACGAGAACTTTGAGCCAGGCAAGGGTGGTAAGCGCCGCAGCTGATCATGTACAACCAGTATCCCAATCTAACACAACTCCAAGGATTTCCCCGACCTCAGGAGATGGTGTACAGCCAGCAGCGGTAACTGAATCACAGGAAAGGCCAGTGACCTCGGTTGCTGAATGGCCAAATACCGTGGTTACGACATCACAACATGTTCCAGTAGCATCGAGGCCTGGGATACCTCCCAAAATGCAAAATGAGCAACAGCAACCACCACTGAGACCTAATACGAGTCATCCATCAATCTCGACAGGAGTCTTTCGCAACTATCAGTTGCTATCAGTCACTGAGCAGTCGATAATGATGAATACTGCACCCCAAAATAGTTCAAGAAGGATATCCTCTACACTGAGTCCAACGGCCACCACGTTTGTGCCCGGATCCAACACCCAAAGGTATCGTAATGGCTCAGTGAGGGATGGGGTATATATGGCCTATAATTCTCAGATTCCTGAGTCAGAAAAATCAGTGAGAGCACCCTGGAGAGATAGAGGTGGGGTAGCTTATACCTATGCCCCAAGAAACCCGAATCTGCCTTCCGTAATTCCAGTGAGACCACATCAACACATAGAGGTTGAGGTCGATGTGATCAGAGGCAATGAGAATCAGAAGACTCCTGATCGTGATATGGGGCATATTCCCCAAGAGCAGACTAGCAGTACTGTGGGTTTAACCTCATGCACAACCACTAGAACGACGTCATGGCAGCAACGTGAGGGATTGGCGGCATCAATTGAGACAAGTATCTCAACTGGAAATGCTGCTACAAGGACTTCATTGCGTGATACCACTCGGCCCACGAGTGTAAGGGGTCCAACTGTGCCACCAAAAATGGCTACTGGTCTTCCAAGTGGAATCCAACCTGAAATTAATATTCCACCGTACGTGCCACAACCTCCAATAACCCCTGGAACTTTCCCAATCCATCCAAACGTCAATGCTCCAGTATATTATCCTCAATTTCAGCCTTTTCCTCCTAATATACTTGGATTTCCACAAAATCCTCTCCCATTTGTGCCTCCTGTACCTCCCCAACAAGTTCCTATTTTCCAGCAACCCCTGGGTACTCATGGTGGCATAAATGTACCAATGGGTGGTGGAGTAAGTGGAGTAGACCATCGAGGTTCCAATCAAGTACCGAATTCAGCCACAACCCCACCCACCTTGACTACATCACAGAGCTCAGTACCTCGACAAGCTAATACTACATATTCTGAGGTACCGAGTAATAATCAAACACAGCATCAAGAGAGACCAGGAGGAGAATCTGAGATTAGAGCAGAGACACCCACTGAAATACCTGAGTCACAAAATTATAGAGAACGAGGAGCCTCTACGGGATATCGTGCTGGAACTGATACCCAGCAACCCAATCAGTCTAATTTTACCAGTTTCACATTCCAGGCCCAAGGGGAACAACCTGGAGGTTACAGTCAGGAGAATGGAGAGCAAAGAGGGCATTCCCAACCAAATCCTCCGACAGGAGGTGGATCCGGAGATGGTGGAGATCCAGAGGATGATGACTCAGGTGATAATCGTGGGGGAAATGGCCTTGGAGGTCCTGGTACTGGTAGACATGGTCCTGGAGGTCCTGGTACTGGTGGAAATGGTCCTGGAGGTCCCGGTGCTGGTGGATATGGTCCTGGAGGTCCCGGTGCTGGTGGATATGGGCCAGGAGGTCCTGGTGCTGGTGGAAATGGACCTGGAGGTAATAATGCTGGTGGGCATGGACCTGGAGGTAATGGTGTTGGTGGAAATGGATCTGGAGGTCCTGGTGCAGGTGGGAATGGGCCTGGCGGTGGAGGACCAGGCGGTGGTGGACCGGATGGATCTGGCAACAATGATTTTAATGATTCCACTGGGTTTAGACCTGCTAACCACTCAGGTGGACCACCAGATGATCCTGATGATCCTGATAACCCGAATAACCGGAGTTTCTTTGACATGACCCATAGGTCCAATCCATATGAATCTGGAGTCGAGAATATGAGAGGGAGACATCATAAAACCATTGAAGCATTGAGAAAACAGGGGATTACATTCTCTGGAAGACCTACAGAGAATCCCGAAAATTATCTCTCTCGTCTCCAGCGTTTTATACAAACAAATGGCATAGTTGAGGAGGAAATACTGACAGTACTTCCAAGTACATTCACAGACTATGCATCAGAGTGGCATGAGACTGTTGGAGACCAAATTACGTCTTATAAGAAGTTTCTGTTATATTTTCGACGTGTTTACTGCACGCCAGATTGGAGGTCCACGTTGCTCACGAGGTTGCACAATCGATCTCAAGATCGAGATGAAAGTATCATGCATTTTTACCCTGGACTTTGTGCAAATCTGAAACAGTTGGGATTTACTGAGCAGCAGCAATTGAGTTTTTTATTCGGGAAAATATTGCCTGAATATCGCAGAGACCTGAGGGAAGAAAATTTCAAAACAGTATTGGAGCTGGTGGATGTAATCAAAGCCAGAGAAGCTCAAAGTGAGTATGAGAAATCGTACAGGTTCCCAGATGAGAGAGAGGTGAAACGATTTGAGAAAAATGATGATAGAGATTATTATTCAAAAAGGGGAGGACTAAGTGGTGATAAAGACAAACGAGAATCTACTACGAGTTATACCAGACGCAATCACTATCCAGTCAAAGATACTAACGCTAAATATAAACCCAGAGTTACAGCAGTAGAGTTGGAGGAATCTGGAGAGGTTGAAGAATCATGGGCTGGTAACCCAGTAGCTTACCTGGCTTCAATGATCCAAGAGTTAAAACAAGAAGTGAGAGGACGCCAGGATCATCATGTCTATTCCAGCCCGCTGTACCAAGGGCAGCCTCCATTGATATCAACCGGACAGATCCAAAATACCCACATTATGAACAGTGAAGTACCAGGTAAAATTACAAGTGGACCAACGGGAACGATTCCCAAGCCACTTCTTAATACAGGCTCATCATCTCCAACTCCAACATCACTGACATCACCACCAAATCAGGCACGATACCCAAGGTATACTCAGCCATGTTTTAATTGTTCATACCCTGGTCACGGATGGAGAATGTGCAAGCTTCCTCGTGATGAAGAGAGGATCAAGAGAAACCAGGAAGAATTCCTGAGGAAGCATGGAAAACTCGCCACTATCTGTGAGATCATAACTCTACCCGCTGAGGAAGTGCTAATTGATTTTATGCATCAGAATTTTCCGGAGGAACTTCCGGGAAACTTGATGACGGATCAGCATTAATGCCACCAGCTGCTCCGTGGGTGTTAGGTGGCAAGAATACTCCCACTCTTTCCATTGATGCTGTTGGAAATGCAGAAGACATGTTTGAGTTTGTAAACTGGACATTACCCGGAAACTTCCCACAAGATATTTTTGCTAATTGTCTTCAAGCTCCCATCTGTAGTTTATCTGAGGTTGCTTCAAATGAGCCTTTTGTACCATCTCGTACGATAACTTGGGAAGAATTACAACAGTTAATGAAAAGAATACAAGACATTGAGAAGTGGTATATTGCTATCGAGTTAAGAGGAAAATTAAGAGTGGCCTTGTTGGATTCTGGGGCGAGTAGAAGTTGTATCAGCCCGGATCTAGGAAGCCAATTACTGGGATTTACCATTACCTTTCCCGGAAAATTCTTTGCAGCTAATGGTACCCATATCAATATCATTGGACAGGCTGTGTTGGAGTTTGAATGGGAAGGAATTAAGAAGCTAGTGCCAGTTTATATTGTGGATCCCTTGAGAGAACATTGTATTCTCGGGATTGATTTTATTAAAATAATGGAGGTCACTATGAATGCACAAGACGACACGTATCAGCTACCCGGAAAAGAAGTAAGGAAATTTGTAAACAAAGATGCAGGATTATTGCAGTACCCTCGCATCATGGTAGAACCATACCAAATCTGGGCCAATGGGATAAGCATTCACCCAGAGATTGCAGAGACTGGGACATTGAGAGAAGAGTTGGAGAGCTGGCTACCAACAGAACCTGACGTAATTCCAATAACTCCACTCTTGCAGTACAAAATTGAGCTGATAGATCCAACACCAATTCGTCAGCCACCCCGTAGAATGTCACCAAAAGTCTTGATGATAGCTCAGGAACATGCAGATAAAATGTATAATGCAGGATACATTGAGCAGTCAATGAGTGACTGGTGCAGTTGTCCCGTCATTGTCTTGAACGCTGATGACACTTCACGATTTTCCATAGATTTTCGAGGTGTAAATAAGAAAATCAAGAAATTTGGGTATCAAATCGAGCAACTGGAGCGAGTGTTGGATGGGCTGGGAGGAGCTAATTTCATATCCAAACTGGATCTCAGCAAGGCTTATTTTCACGTTGCCTTGGAGGAGAAGAGTAGAGAGATTACAGCTTTCTTCGTGTTGGGACGAGAATTGTATCAATGGGTGAGAATGCCATTCGGCCTTTGTAACGCACCCGGAATATTCCAAAAACTAATGAATATGATTATCACACCCGAGTTGTATCCATATGTATTTGCATATTTGGACGATGTAATAATTATTACTCCTACCATTGAGCAACATAAAGAACTTCTACAGCTGATTCTTGATCGATTGGAAAAGGCTAAATTGACAATAAATCGAAAGAAGAGCCAAATCCTGTGTACAGAAGTTAAATTTCTGGGATATGTGATTAGTTCGAATGGTCTATCTGTGGACCCGGAGAAGGTGAGGCCAATTAGAGAGTACCCGGCACCAAGATCATTGACGACACTGAGGAGATTTCTGGGAATGATTGGGTGGTACTCCAGGTTCTTGGGTGACCTAGCTAAAAGAAAAATTGCATTGCTCAAATTGCTGAAGAAGGAGGTAAAATGGGAATGGGGAAAAGATCAACAAGAGGCTTTTGAAGAGCTGCGTGAGGCAGTGACTGAACCCCCAGTACTGATTCGCCCGGATTTCCAGAAGCCTTTTACTATCCACACAGATGCCAGTAACTACGCTCTGGGATCTAAAATCACTCAGTCCAGTGACGAAGGAGAAAGACCAATTGCCTTCGCCTCAAGAGTTCTTCAACCTGCTGAAATTAATTACTCCGTGACTGAGAAGGAATGTCTCGCGGTGGTATGGGCTATAAAAAAGTTTCGCCCATACATTGAGGGAATGAGATTTACGATTGTGACTGATCATGCCAGCCTCAAATGGCTTTGGAACCTCAAGGATACGAATCAGAGACTCTTGCGCTGGTCACTGGCTCTACAGGGATTGGATATGGATGTAAAATATCGAAAGGGGTCTGAGAATGTTGTGCCAGATGCCCTATCCAGGATGTATGAAGACGTGGAACAGATAACTCTCAATCTCACCTACACAGATGATCTATGGTACCTTCAGAGGAAAAAGAATGTAAAAGAGAATCCGGATAAATACCCGGACTGGTGTGTAGAGGAGGATAGGCTCTATTATCATCGGCCTAATCTCTTCCTGGACCCATTTATGCCAGATCTTAATTCATGGAAATTGGTTGTGCCCCCGGAGATGAGATTTAAAATTCTAGAGGATGCCCACAGGCCTCCGGAAGCTGGACATCTGGGTATAGAGAAAACATACCATCGAGTACATCAAAGTTTTTATTGGCCTGGAATTTATACCGATACTGTGAGATATGTGAAGGGATGTCCAGAGTGTAGGATGTTCAAGACTTCACAGCAGCCTCCAATGGGGCTCATGCAAGAACGAACAATTGAATACCCATGGAAGGTGGTAGCTGCTGATGTTATGGGACCTTTTCCCACTAGTAAGAAGGGATTCAACTATATCTTGGTAATGCAGGATGTATTTACTAAATATGTGGAGATCTGTCCATTACGAAAAGCCACGGCCCCAGCACTATGGGAGGCTTTCCGGGTTCAGGTAATATGTAGATGGGGATGCCCTACATTTTTTCTATCTGATAATGCTACTGCTTTTACTGGTAAATTATTGTGTAAAAATCTGAAAAGTCATAATATTAACCATGTGACAACTCCTCCTTACCACCCACAAGCAAATCCTGTGGAGAGATTCAATCGCACGATAAAACCTCTCATTAGCATCTATTGCAAGGAGAATCAGAGACTTTGGGATGTCTTCTTGCCTGAACTTACTTTCGCTTTAAATACTGCTGTTCAGTCTTCTACAGGCTACTCTCCTGCTTTCTTAAACCTTGGCAGAAACCCGGAACTGGTGAACAGTTTGATGAGGAAATATAATAAAGAGACAAAAGTGGCTCCTGGGGATGAAACGGCATGGGCGGATCGAATGAAGAGGTTGGATCATTTGCATGACCTAGTCTTTCGGAAATTAGGTCATGCTCAGTTGAAGCAAGCTGCTCATTATAATCAGGGTAGAAAAGAAATGTGGTTTAGAATTGGGGATTTTGTTCTCAAAAGAAACTATAAACTTTCCCACGCAGTTGACTACTATTCTGCTAAGTTAGCAGCCAAGTATGTTGGACCATTCCGGATCCATAAAGTACATTCAGTAGTCTGTTACGATTTAATTGATGAATTAGGAAAAGTTTACCCCAGGATCCACATTAAAGACCTTTTACCTTATTCCCCCGATACATCTGATCCTATACCCACAGATTGCCCGGGAGAATCAGAAGAAGAAGATGGAGAAGCCGAGGAGAGAGATGAAGATTGGCAGAGGGATGATGAGAGGGAGGAGGATACTCCAGATGCTGAACCTGAGGGGTTATCACCCAGTACAGGGAGAGCAAGCACTGCCTCCACTGGTGGGAGGACGAAGCCAGCAAATGAGATCCCAGATGCCCCTAGTGGAGCAAAACCCACAAATGATTGTCCTAGTGGTGAACCCAGCACCTCAACCCCAACTGCCACTGACCCTGCAGGAGACAAATCAAAATCGAGATCACGGGGAAGACCCCGAAAAGAAAGACAAACTCCCACAGATGTCAGTCCTCGCAGACTCCGGTCCCGGAGGGTTGAGTGGATTGGAGACGAAGAGGAGGAAGAGCTCTATGAGCTCGACTTCATCGGATTCTTCGATGACGAGTACGACATTGAGTGTGAAGACTGTGGTGAATATCTTCCCCTCACAGAAGAAAATGATGAAGAAGACCCAGATTGGTGCTTGTCGCAGCCCGGACGGAAAATTACCAGCATCCCCAGAACTGGATCTCTCTGGGCGGAGACAATTAATGCCACCACTACCAAGGGTCAAGAGGAACAAAGGGATGCCAGGGGGATCAGCCCCTACGACCAGCTCATCGACCACGTCACTTGTGGAGGAGATATGGGAGCCACAGCCGATACCTTCCAGGAGTATCTCAGATTATTGGGGGCTACCCAAGCCACCCAAACCCTCGACACCACCTCGTGTAACCCTGGAGCAATATATGCAATCATGGTTGGAGAACAATGCAAGCAGTGTTGTTCTGAGTGATGAGGGGAATGATGAAAGACAAGAAGAGGAAGCAAGAGAGGGAGAAGAGCCCGGAGAGAAGGAGGATGGAGCAGTTGGGGGGTGTCCTGTGGAGGAAAGTAGTGTGGTCAACTTGGTAGACCAGATTGAGGAGAGTAATAGTGATGAGCTGAGAGCAGTACCTCTTGTACAGGCACCTGAAAACCTCAGAGTTGTCATTGATAGAGAGGGGGTAACGATTCATAAGGAGGTTTCTGAGTGTCCTGCCAATTGCCCTTATAATCATGATCATGGTCGACATGGAAGTCGTCCTACTAAAGTCCCCAACATTAGAAGGAAGGGACATCCATTTCTTTGCTGGGCTTGTGAGAATGGAATCCACCCAGCTTCAAAATGTCCTCAGCCTGGTGGATGGGACTGGTGTCATTTGTGTGGATGGAAGAATTACAGAATTGATACTTGTCCACAATGCAGAGAGCATCACTCGAGGGACCAGTCATCACGTCGAGGAAGGAAGTAATAAGGAGTGATTAAAATGGTTCTGAGAGATACTTCACGAATTTAGAGTATTCATATTGGCTCTTGAGAGTTTGTTTTATATTCGTGATTATTGATTTTCTGGTTTTTATTTTTTTTTATTTTCTTTTTTTATTATTCTAATGGGTGGAATTTTTTAGCAGAGGCTGATATTCCCTTAAGAAGATAGGGAAAAATGAACACTTCTCCTATTAATTTTTTTTTGCTGTTTAATTTTGTTTTTCAGTTCTTTCAAGAACTCTTTCTTTCTTTTTTGGGTGTGTCCCACTATTTGAGTGTTCATCTGATTTTTTTTTGTTTTCGTTTTCCTCATGATTTTTAGTTGGGATAAAAACCCGGATGAACGAGAGTAAAGCACAATGATATCAATAATACTCATGAAACGAATTAATGTGCTCCTGAGGCTTGATTCGAGTCCTTAGATTAAGGAAAAGTATTTCTATTGTATTAATGCCGAACGAGCTTGATAGAAAGGCTATACTTGTTTTTTTTTTCTATTATTATTATTATTTTTTTTTTGTTAAAGTCAGGGAAAATAGCTGATTTCGTTACTAGTTACTTTATATCAAGGAGAGATATACTAAACTGTTGGTAGTTGAATAAGTTAACTCGAAAGACTTTGGAGAAACTTAGAGATATCAAGTACCTGAGAGGAAGGATGGCAATGTTAATCACTAGTAATCATAGGAATTACAAAGAATAAGAAAGGTGATTTACGTCTAAAAATTAAGTATAAGAATCACAATAATATTGATTGGTCGAGAGGTACCAAAAGAATCATAACTAAATACTCAGGTGAATTAGTAAAATTAAGTTTTCCTCTCTCCCTCTTTCAAAACTAAAAAGGAGAGATAATCATTTGTATCAAGTAAGAAGATAACGCCATTGGGCGATTTGGAGTACATGTAGCATTTCAGTTAATACAAATACAGTATTCTTTCAGTAATACAGATACACCATTTTTTTCCTTTCTGTTGGTTGCTCAAATATAAGTCAGAGATACTGCCAGCCCGTGCCAAACTCCTATACCCGTAATCCTACCTCTACCCTTGGATGAAATGTATGATTAAATTAATAATGAATGTTGAAAAGTCAGTCTACTTAGTGCACGTGAATTTTGGGATCATTGGGGATTGTTGGAACTCTTTAAGCAATGAAAAAGTAAACCACCAGAGTCGGGAAAGGAAGCAGAGAGAGTACGTCTCCGCTGGCAGGGGGGTTTGTGACGAAGGTCACTTAGAATATGAGATAAATTAGATAATTCGCTTGGAGAGCGTACTCTGTCTCTCTCCTTCACCTAAATAACCGGAGTCTAGTAGCCTGTAATGTATCAACCACTGAGGGACGAGATAGGAGGGATGTGACAGCTGAGGCAGAAGTCAGTGCAAATCCATACTCGTTCCGGACCATCGAAGAACTGTCGTCGCTCTTACTGTCGAGCTGGGAGTTCGACAAAATAATCTGTGTGGGAGAGAACTTGGTGACTCGCGGACGAGCCTGAGGGGAGACATGTGGCACTGGGAGTGCACTCATAGCCGGAGGAAGAGTGGCCAGAGTGAGAGATGTATGTATTTTGGAGTGAGGTAGTGAGGCCTGGGTCAATGGGCGAAGTTGGTGCGGATGTCATTGAAGGAACTCTCGGGGGGGAGAGTATCAGTATGGATAGCATGGCCGGAGTGATGTCACCCGGACGGTAGGATGATCTTGGATTTTGATAATCGAGGGACGGAGTTTAGAGATGTATAATACTCTCTTGTTCCTGAGGAAAAGAGAAGAGAATTGTTGGGGAGATGATTGGAGAAAGACCAGAAGGGTTCAACTCTAAAGCAACCAGTGAGATGTATGGAGTGGTGATGGTGTCCCGGTGAGGAGGTGATAAAACAGATGCCTACCATGGATTGTAGTAGTCACTCAACTTCGCCTTGACCGTGAATTGTGGAAATCGATCCAAATACTTGATGTGGATTTACCCTCAAATAGCTAGCGAGACGCCCATTGGTACATTCCCGTGTAAAAGAGCCCGGATTGGTGGAACGAGTCTGGGGGAGAAGAACTGACCCATATTACGAGACCGTCAAGGAGCTCTCGTCACTCTGGTGGAACCGACAAAACAAACTACAACTCTTTTTCTATTCTATTACTTATTTCAATTATTACTTTGTTTTCTCATTTCAATTACTATTTCTATTGTGTTCAATTCTTTGCTAATTCTTATTTGGTATTTTCAATACCGGGGTGGACCCGGAAAACTGGGAAAAGTGCTAATAAGGCCAATTTTCTGTTGAGGGAATATTTCTCTGGCGATTCGAGATCTCGAGTGAGTACAGAGGGTATATTTACGTGCATAGTGGCAGTGGTTGATTCACAGCCACATTTGACAACGAGAAATTAGTAAAAGCGCCCGGAATTGAATGGAATCTCGTAAAGGGTTAATTGAAGATTAATTCGAATAAATCAGTCGTTGATAAAGATTAATCCAAATTGGGAAAAGTTGAGTGTTGAAAGGAGCGTGTCCCTGGCATTCCCCAGGCCGCCATCTTCAATTCTCCCTCTTGCGATTCATTGAAAAATTACCGAAATAAAATCCGAATTAATCCAAAATAATCTTCAATTATTTTAGATAAATCAAATTCTAAAAATTCGAGAGAATACTATCAAATAAAAACAAATCAATATTTCTTGGTGCGAGATATTTTTATCTAACAAATTATATAAAAACCATAGGCCCGAACAATTGTTAAATAACCGAGTGGATGTATGGTATTATCTCTGGACGCAGGGATAATACAATTCTGTTTATAATTTTGTTTTCTTAAAGTTCTTTATTTTTCATACTAACTCCAAAGGAGAACCAAAATCTTGATTGTCTCTTGTAAAGCCCGAACAAAACCATTTTCTTTTCTTATGAATAAATTCCATACTATTGTTAAAATCAAACAATCCTTTTCTTGAACTATCTCTTGCCGGATACAGTTGATTTTCAGTGATCGAGAGAGAGACAGATTCTGCGATTCCCATCGGATTAAAAAGATAATTTGGCCCGAACAACATTTCTAGAAAAAATTAAGGGTAAGAGAGAAATTTTGTTGTGCAGAAGCACACTCCAGTAGGAAAAGCCTACCTATCACGTGATTTAGTCCATCGGACCGTTGAATTGGGATTTAATCGCTAAATTCGAATTCAACGTCACAAAATAGTGAAGACAAATCATTAATATCATTTGGTTTTCTAGAGAATGATGTAATTTCGTCAATTTTTAATGAATTTGATGATGATTATACTATAAATCAACATATGTCAACAGCAGAAGATATGAAATTAAAGTTGAATCGTGACCAATTGGAAGTGTTTGAAATGATAGTTTCACATATGAACAACAACAAAAGATTATTTTTCGTCGATGGGCCTGGAGGAACGGGAAAAACATTTTTGTATAAATGCTTGTACCATCATTGGCGAAGTTTAGAGAAAAATATAGTATCTGTAGCCTGGACGGGCATAGCAGCCATTCTACTACCTAACGGACGTACTGCTCATCGATTCTTCAAATTACCTGTTCATTTTCCAGAAAGTGATGAAGATATCAATACAATCTATCTCACAAAACGTGCTAAAATCAATCTGACCAAAGCTGATGTAATTATCTGGGATGAAGCTTCGATGATTCCTGGCATCGTTTTAAAAATGATTGATGTTACTCTTAGAGATCTAATGAAATCAAAAGTTCCATTCGGTGGTAAATGCTTCCTATTTGGAGGTGATTTCCGACAAGTTCTACCCATTATAAAACGTGCTGGAAGAAAACAAATTGTTAATGCTGCAATAACGAAACTCAATTTTTGGAATTTAATGGAACATTTCACCCTGAAAATTAATATGCGCGCCGATTCTCAAGCCTTCAGCCAATAGCTCCTTGATATTGGAAATGGAAAAATTGACAAAGTAACGATTCCTGACTGTATGTTTTGTGAAGACATAGTAACGGCTGTGTATGGAACTGATTTCGGTGAAAATGAAATAGCTCGATGTGTCCTCTTAGCTCCTTTAAATAAACAAGTTAATATGTTAAATGAGCAAGTATTGAAACAATTCCCTGGAGACATAATAGAATCTATTGGATACGACACAGCAACATCAAGTGATAGTGATGCAGTCGATGGTGATGATGTCATGTTGCGTTTTCAACCAGAATATCTAAATAATTTACACATCCCAGGATTACTTCCGTTCATTCTAAAATTGAAAATTGGCGCCATCGTCATGTTAATTCGCAATATATGTATAGCAAATGGTCTCTGTAATGGAACTAGATTGATTGTCCGAAGAGTAACGAGGAATGTCCTCTACTGCACTATACTGACGGGGGATAAAAATGGTGATCCCGCTATCATTCCCAAAATTACGCTGAATACAAAAGATAATACTGACTTGCCATTTATTCTGCATCGTACCCAATTCCCAGTTCGATTGGCTTTTGCGATGATAATTCATAAATCTCAAGGACAATCTTTTGACTCTGTTGGGCTTTATATCAATCCTAAGTCACCCATATTTAGTCATGGACAGTTATATGTAGCTCTTTCAAGATGTAAATCAATGGCAGGATTAAAGATCAAAATTACTGGTGAAGATAATGCAAGGGAGGGAAAATCTATACAAAATATCGTTTATGAAGAAGTTTTTGGTCAAGAAAACTATATAGGATGAATATAGTATAAGAATGAAAACAAAAATTTTCAAAGTAACATGATGAGAAAAGAAATTTTGGAAGCGAAAAATGTGAATATAGTTCAACATTATTCATGCAACATTATATATATATATTCATTGTATTCATTATATATATATATATATATACAAAAATTTTACAGAAGAAAACGGATCAGATAAGAATGGAAAATCAACCGACGAAAATGGAAACTGATGGCTTGGAATGTAGTAAGATTGTTCATTACATTATTAATTCATCTACGTTACATCTATATAAATATTTACATGATATAAATATGATATTTTTAAAGCACTCGACGATAACTTGGATGAAGAGCTTTCTAAACATATAAAGCATTGGGAGGACAACGTAAAATATTACGATAAAGGTTTTATTGGAGCTATTGTGGACAAAATGATTAGTGGATTAAAACTTGATACATCTAAAAATACATACAACGAGGAAACACAAAGGTTAATATAATGTCTTATAGTGTCTAGAGTAGTCTTTTTTGTATGTAGTGAGAAAAACTCTGACATTATTGTGATTACTCTCTGATTTCTGAAGTGAAATAATGTTTAGATTTTGTCGAGTCCAAATTCAAAAAATTTTAAATAACATGGATTACGGAGATGGAAACCATCGCAAAAAAATAATTGAGGAGAATAAGAGAGAAAAGAAGAGTTACCGTCGAGGGGAAAAAACCGGGCAAGCATTGAAAAGGAAAAGATCGTTTACAATGAAGAGGGAAAAATCGCCTAAGGAACCATTTCAAAAAAAAAGAAAACATTGAAAACGTCATGTAATGGAGCATAAGTCTATGACAGGCTCATTCATAAGAAATTTTCATAAAAATATTTATTTTATATATGGGAAAAGAAAGAAAAAATTCAATAATTTGAACGATAAGAACAATGATTGAACAATAAGAAATTGAAAATTTACGTTTCCGTAGCAAAGGTAAAAGTTAAAGCTTTCCGGGTAAATACTCATTGACAGTTATAATTTGAGATTCTAATTATTCTGAGAAAAATTTTTTATTTGTTATTCAGGTGAAATTAAATGACGACCATCAGGTACCCATCACCTGTAAAAAATATTCAAGAAGGAATTCCTATGCGGTAATTCAATCCTGTATATACTATTAACACAAACTTATCGAACTTTTGATCGATTTTCCAGACTGATTGGAATTCCTGACTTATCTTTGGGATTTTATACATTTAATCAAAAACGATGTTATACTTTTTTGTTACATTGTGGCGAAATTGGTTACAAAATAATACTGTACGAAGGTGACGGCATTGACATTTTTGAAATGATCGCCACACTTATTGACAATCAAGTAATAATATTCGATCAAACAATGATAGTATATATCATTTACTATTTTTCTACTTATATTACTGTATTATAGATCTTGGTAATTGAACGCGCATGTCCTATGAACTCAAAATGTATTACAAGACATAGCCAAATTTTGACAGACCCTAACATCACAAAATATGAATGGTGGGTCACGTATAAAGATCAACTCGTCAAAACTAATATACCTCTTACAATAAATGAGAAATTTGTTTTGGAAAGAGAAGAATAATAGATTAAGTACATCTATCAGTTTTTATGAGAAAAAGTGAAGAAAAAATTATCAATCTTACTGTAAGTGAAATTATTATTTAGATTAGTCAATCTATTCGGTTGATTTGATCAATCAATTATTTTGATTAATTGTCAGGCATTATCGTATTCTGTGGAATTATCTGTTGAAATTATGAAGGTTGAGATTATGAAATCGGAAAATTGAAGTTTTTGAAAATAAAATAAGAAAAATGAATTGAATTACAAACGGATATTAGTATATTAGTGGATAGATGGGATAGATTCCCTATATATCAACAAAAATTAAGAAGTTTTGAATTGAAAAAAATAATTTTTTTGTTTCATAGTTTGATTGGAGATACTATAACTACAAATTAATAGTAGAAGAAGAGATAAAATGGAAATGCTAGAATACCCCTGCACAATTAGAGATATACGCGAAGGAATTCCACGAAAGTAATATATTTGAAAAAAAATGTATCATATTTTCCTTGAAAAAATAAATCATTAAAAATTATGGCAAGTTTAACAGGAACTGTGGCAGCATTACGTATACTCAGAACGGTGAATAGAGTATCAGTAAATGGGATCATTCTGTTCAATGGACATGCCGATCGTCGAAAAAATTATTTCAAGGTCAAGGTTTATGACGTGGAAGTAATGGTTCATTTATGGCGTTCTCCAAATCAAGTTAGTTAATTGAAATAAAAGCAATAAAGCTTATGAAAGTATATTTATATCATTGTGACCATTACTTAACAGTTCATAAATATAAGAAATGCTGTGCCCTTGATGCCAATTCGCTATGAACATTGGATGGAACGTCATTTTGTTGGTGATCCACCAATTCTATTTGAATGGCATGTATATCAAGGAACACAGATCAATTTCCTCGGACCAACCCCGAATGTAAGATACATAGTTGAATCAGAGGATGAGTAAACGTAATTTTTCCATCACGTTAATATTTGAATATAATATTTGAATATTTAAGTTAAATTTTCACCTATTACTCAATTGCAATTTCAGTAACAATGAAAAAAAAAAGGGCAAACAAGCTGTAATCGAGCCAGAGTAAAAGGAAGACAGGAGAAAACAAGGAGGAGGGAACAAGGAGGAAAAACAAGGTTGTATCTATCCTGTCTTTTGATTTTTTTTTTATATCCAAATTTAATACTTAGAAACTTTATTCGGTCGATTTATCGTTTTTTCAGGATTCTAGACCCAGAACCTGGCCCGTAACCAATAGTGTCTGCAAATGAAGATACATGCAAATATTTCAAATCAAAACCTGTTCTCTTTTGTATTTTCAGTCTGGGTTTTCGAAGAGAATATGGATCAAGGGCCCCAGATAACGGAAATCTTAGATAATTGTATTGAATTTATCTGATATTTCGGTTGCTCTTGATAGGTTTTGAATGAACATTTAATAAAAATATTTTGGTTTGTGTTTCAGAATGAGAATATATAATAAATATCAATTCATTTTATTGATTTTAATAAACTAATTATTTTATTCTACTATCGCACGAACATAGTACTCTCGCACTGAGAGAGGGGGGGAGCGGGCGAAGCGAGCGGGGGGGCGAAGCCCCCCCGGGGTTGGCGAGCGAAGCGAGCAGGGGGCGGAGCTCCCTAGTGAAAAATAAGTAGAGAATTTTTCTTTAATTTTACAATTTTTGTTAATTGCATTCATCTCGTTAACCAGTGGTTTTAGAGGAAAATGTCAAAGGACCTTTTTTGTAGAGGAGAAATTTTTCCACAAAAAATGTCTCTTGATATTTTTCTATAAAATCACTCATTAACGAGATAATTCGATATTAAAAAAAAAATCACTACTGAGTTTATTAATTTATTAAGCCATACTGCAGATAATAACATGGTAAATAATAGTTAATTATTGAAAATTGAATCGAAAGGCTTTTTTGTTGTAAAAAAACACAATTCACATGTTAAATTGTCTTCATTAAATATTTAAAAAAACATAATCATTTCTATGTTAGTGGTTTGCGAGGATGTTAAACTAGTTATTCTACAAATAGTATATGAAAAAAAATATATATGTTGATTTATATTGATAAAGTGAATGATAGTGATGTTGAATTGTGTTCCGTAAATACGAATAATTGAACAAATTGATGATTTATTTGTTTCAATTGTAATGAACAAATTCTAAGTCAAATTTGCATTTTTTTTTTCTTTCAATTTATAACGAGATACTCAGCATTAAAAAAAAAGACATTGTTGTGTACTTATGAGAATTAATTACAGGATGAATTTAAGTTGATTAAAGCATATCTCATAACGATTCTCGATGACTTTATGAATTAAACAACCTTCTGGGTATATTCCCCAATTTTCCTATTGACTTCATTCATGAGAGCAAATTAACGGAATTGACGGATTGTAAATAGATAGAGTCATTGGAATGATATTGATCATCTGTGCATTAGGGTATTGTGGAATATTTTGGTATTTTTGGAGATTTTGTAAATAATTGAAATCGAGTTTTTAGGAAATATTGAATTCAAGAGATTATCTCGGTGTTTAGGGATTTTAATAAAAAATGATAAGAGACATTTTTTGTGGGGAATTTAATTCTCTACAAAAAAGGTCGTTTGACATTTTCTCTTGAAATCACTCATTATCGATATAAATCGATATTTAATCAACTGTAAAAAAGTTATTTTTCCAAATCATCAAATTTTTAATTTTCATTCATTGCATTTAACTCGTTGATGAGTGACTTTAGGAAAAAATGTCAGAATATCTTTTTTGTAGGAAATTTAATTCTCTACAAAAAAGGTCTCTTAACATTTTCTTCTAAAATCAATATTTCATGAGATAATTGAATATTTAAAATTTGAAAAATTGACAAATCTCTTTTTTTAAGTAAATTTCGTGTTCTCATTAAAAAAAAAAATGTTTCAGTAACTGAATCACCAATTATGCTCGAAAATACACAAAAAAATGAAATTCGAATTTAAATTAGCTAAATGTTCGCGGGAGAATACAGCGCGGCGCATGCGCTGAGTGGCGAGTGATAATGAGGCATCTCTCTTCCCCTTACAACATGCCGGTAGAATTAGAGGACCTCGTCGACGACGCGGATTTCATTGAAGATTTCGTAAGTTTAAAAGCATAATATTACTAATTATTTACTTTAATAATATTAGTTGCACAACGTGTTTCGCTTTTATCTAGATTTTCCCCCTTTCTTAGAGTTTTAACGCGTTTAACCTCATCGTTAGTCCACGTGATAATTTTTAGGTTAGAATTGTTATATTTGATGACAATGAGTGATTTTTTTAGAGAAATTATTTGCACGTTTTTCATATTTATTCACGATTTTATTGAATTTACATATTTATTGGGTTATTCATTTATTTATTTACATTTTCATTCATTTTTTTACACATTTATATATTTTTACACGTTTTTGACATTTATTTACATATTTATTGAGATATTTAAAAATTTGTTTGGTTATTTTCATATTGAGTTTCATATGAGTGATTTTAGCAGATAATATAAAGAGTAATTTTTTGTTAGAAATTTTGTGATCTACAAAAATTGTCTTTCAACTTTTTCTTCTAAAATCACTCAGTAACGAGATAAATGTAATTCAAATAATTAATGATATTTATGACTCACCCATAGCAAAATTAGGACTGAGTGCTTGACACCTAAAATAAGTAAATGGTCCACTTTCAAAGATGATATTTTCCTTTCCAACAGTGACCTCAACACGTCCCTCAAGAATTAGAACAAAATAATCAACAGTTTTACCCTGCTGATATATAACAGCCCCTGGATCATTGCGTGCCTTCTCACGAGACTTAACTTTTATGTTATCAATATCAATAAATATCATAATTAATATCATAAATTTCACCTTAACAAGTTCCTTGAGACGTTCACGATTATAAACATTCCCAATTTCCTCACCCAGCAGGAAATTCAATAATTTACTGATAGGATAACTCAATGGAAATGTCATAACCATCATTACTTTTGTTATATAAATTGTTTTAGCACCCACACAGAGTCCATGTCTACTGCAAAATGCCTGCAATGTAATACACATTTAAGTAATATAATTAAATCAATCTGAGTAAACATAAAAATCCATTAATTTACTCACTTGTGGCGATATTTCATATTTCACCAATTCACCAAAAATAACGATTGCCAATGTTGAACAAAGAATTATTGCAATTGCAACTACACCAGATGTCAGATCATCCAATAGAATCGTAAACATTGAATTGACAAGAATATTTGCGAATTACAACAATGACAAGAACATTTGCAAATTACAAAACAAGGGAAAATAACCTCAATATCACTCACCACTCATATCACTCACCACTCAGCGCATGCGCAGCGCTGTAATTTTCAACGCGAACATTTGGTTGGCTAATCACGCTACTACCAACTTGCAAACTTGATTCTGAGTGAAAATAATCTCAATTGATAATTTTCGAGAAATCCGCGTTTTTTATTTTTGTATCTCCGTAAATACTCATCGGAAAAATATGATAATAATATTAATCGCAAGACGATAGGCGATTTATATGATAAAAGTGACGTTAGTTTCCGCGTAAACAGGGCCATTCATTTTATATGGAGATATTATTATACGGAGGTAGTGGAGGGGGTAGTTGTCTCGTGTATAGATACGCGGTAGCTGCCGGCCAGTTTTATTTGAGTCGAGTCGAGTTGAGTCGAGCGGTAATTTCAAAAAGGTTACTTGGCCGATACGCTACCGCGTATCTCGATCAAACAAGTTAATCTTTGAAAATTTAAATTTTAATACTAATCTATCCTTTTGCTTTTTTTCAGTCCATGCTTTGACGTTCCTGATGGGATTCCGGATGATTTATATTATCTCCTTTTTTAATTCTTAATTTAATCTTTGAATTTAAATTGTATTTTAAGAATAAAATTCTCTTTCTTTGTACATTGTCCTTACGTTTAATAATAATACCTAATTTAAATTATCCCGCCACTTTTGAATATCATGTATACATAAGTACTCCGTTTGCGTCGCGTTTTCCGTCTTTTCCTCATGTCTTTTTCTCACACTAGAGAGCGCCAGGTGGATATTCCGACTGGATCATCAGTTAATGTCAATCAGGGGTGGGATCTTTAGGGACCACGACTTTACTTTCGAATTCCACCTGAAGAGGGCTACGAGCAACGGCAATTTTGCTGACAGTTTCTCATCTCTAAGATAATAAATTACCATTCAAAAATATTTTTATTCCAACTGAATGAACCCGTATTCTTGATATGGATAAATTAATTTAATTATATGACATAAATGATATATTTTTTCCAAAAAATAAAATGAATAAAAAATAAAAAGGTGGAGGCCTGAGCCCCCTCCAGGTGGAATTTGAAAGTAAAGTTGTGGTCCCTAAAGATCCCACCCCAGGGGAGAGATTTCGCGCATTATAACAAACCCCTATGCATTTGGCCGAGAGGGTACAAAAATTAGAAAAACGACCTTATGTACTCGATTGTACATCGTTAGTACATGATTGTACTGAGAAAATTTTTGTTTGTACATTCACTCATTAATTATAATTAATTATTCAATTTTTGCCATGATGCTGTACAAACGATTTTCTATCGAATTGACCCATTATTTACCTTAATTGAGCAATTTTAATTTTTTTCTCGGCCAGCATCATGGCAAAAATTGAATAATTAATTATAATTAATGAGTGAATGTACAACCAAAAATTTTCTCAGTACAATCATCTACTAACGATGTACAATCGAGTACATAAGGTCGTTTTTCTAATTTTTGTACCCTCTCGGCCAAGTGCATAAACAAACAATTTGGATTAGAGGGTGGTAGAGGAAGTGTAATTTCATACAGGCTGAGACTGCCCTCTAGTCCAAATTGTTTGTTTGTTAGTTTTTCATGACGCGCAAAATCTCTCCCCAGTTGTTTGTTAATCAATTAATGAGTGAATTTTCGCGAAAATTGAGTGTAAATTATAATTATAGATAATTCAAAATATCCCGCCACTTTTCTATATCATGGGTACATGAGTACTCCGTTCGCGTTGCGTTCGTCATCTTTTTCTCACATTAGAGGGCGCCAGATAGATATTCCGACTGGATCATCAGTCAATATCAATCAGCTGGCCACCAATGTTCCACAGTTGTTGGTTAGTCGATTAATTAGAGAGTTTTCATGAAAATTAAGTATAAATTATTAATTGTGGTGAGTCAGTTGTGTTCCCTGATGGTAAAGGATTGTTTCACTCATTTTTTCTTTTTTTTACAGTTAAATTTATCCCACATCTGATAGGATTCTTCGCAGGTTTATAACCCAATTTGATCATTTTCTTTATTTCTTTTCTTTCTTGTACATTTCTTCATCAATATCAACTTTATCGATTCTTTCTTCTTTCCTTCTCTTCCTGTTGTTTTCTCTTTTTCATTCATTTTCATTTCTTTCATTATTTCTTTCCCTGTTCTTTCATTTTCATTTTTTGTTTCTCTTCTCTTTTTGACGTGGATACGTCTATAGTTTCGTTTTGAACTTTATGGGGATGGGGGGCGATTTTGTGAAATGATATAAGTAGTATTTATGCCCCAGCGCCATCTACCGGGAAACATTTTACTCTTTCGAAAACTTATCATGTCACAACGATAACTTATCGACGGATAACTGCGAAATAACATACAGACAAAGTTAATCGTTCACACAAATACGTTGGTTTTCGTTTCATTATAAAACTTGTCAAATTTATGGAAACTGAATTTAATTCAACTTCATGTCAGACTCACCCGACGACATTAGGGAATACCCGTTTAGACCTGCCTTTTGCTTGAAATATTGATGTCAATATTTCGTTATTGTATCATACTTTTCTTAGCACCGACCAATACTTAATAAAGTGACATTAAAGTAGCTCATCAGTGGAATAAAATTTAAAGATCTTTGAAAACTACAAAGAATCGCCTAAAAGTGTTATTAGATTTTTTAATCGTAATTTTTTGCTCGATTTAATTAACGTTTTAGTTTTTCAAAAAATCAATTTTGAAAAATCAACATTTAACCCAGCGTCTTATGGAAAAACTCATAACTTTTTTCTGAATAAAGATTAAAATCTGAATTTTTCACTCAAAATATGAAAAAAATAATAAAAAATATTGACACTTGTTTCATGAGGCTTAACCGTTTAGTTTTGTTCATATTAACAATAAACAGTACAAATTGACGAGAAACCGGAACCGAAATCGACATTGCAACGTCTGCTCGAGTAAAGAGGTTATGGCGTTCACTCCACTCGACTCCCGCCTGTCATTTTAACATCCAGCGTTGCCACGTATATTTGCAAGCTAGTCAACTGAATTACTGTTTATTGATTTTTACTTTTTTAAAAATCGAAAAATGTTATAATTTTCATATTGATAACCTCAATAATTCTTATAAATATTTTAAAAATGAAAACAATAATTTTTGGAAATTGTTTAATTTTTGTACACTCAACGACTTTATGTGTACTGATGAGCTACTTTAAAACAGTAACCATTGTATGCAACATGTTCTACTCCTCATATCTCTCTGAACGTGAGACGTATCCACGTTAAATTCTACGGCTGTATCGACGATACAGCCACCTGTCATTTTTTTATCGTGATTTTTATCAATTTCTCTCTGTCTTCGCCTACGCTTTGTTCCCGCATTCTTCTATGTCGCTTTTGCTTCCTAATTTCTAATAATTTTGTTTTATTTTCAGGGAATTTCATTTGTCTCATATTTTTGCGTTTTGTTTTCATAATTTTTATAATCAGTTCATTCATTCTTTTCTTTTTAAAGACTCAGTGTCATAGATATTGTAATCTACTCATTCAAACTGTCAATTTTGACCTCTATCTTTCATCAGCTAATTTTTCTTGAGCTGTTTGCAATATATATTCAGCTTTCTTTAAGCTGTGGTTGTTGTTGTTATCAGCTCAATCAAGCTGTCCTTGAACGATCAGTTTCACCTCAGCTCTACATTCTTTTTAAGCTGTTCCAAATACTTATCCAGCTTCTCTAAAGCTGTCAGCATTCCAGCTGATCCGAGCTGTCATCCGTTCCAGCTGATCTTCTTGATCATTAAGTTCTGCAGCAGCTGTATTCTTCAGCTCATTAAAGCTGTTATTTATATTGAAAGATTTTATAAAAGATATAATTAGCTAATAATTGTTGAACAATTAAGTTCTGCAGCAGCTGTATTCTTCAGCTCGTTGAAGCTGTTATTTATATTGAAAGATTTTATAAAAGATATAATTAGCTAATAATTGTTGAACAAATAAAAATTTCATACATAAAAATAAATAAAGGGCAATTGTTATTTCAAATACCATGCCTTTATTTAGTCGTGAAATAATATTAGGAAGTAGTCGGGAGGCTTGGTTGTCTGATGATGAAATTGATCACTTCGCTGGTCTATTACATGAACAATTTCGATTTCAATTCCGGGAATCCTGGAAATTCCTAATTCCGGAATTTATGGAGCCAATTGATCCTAAGAAGAGTCATATTCATTTACTGCACAGTTCGAGTGAAGACTTCTCTAAAGCAGATGCTTGGCAAATGCGTGGTGGACACTGGATTTGCACATGGTTTGATACCAAGTCCATTTATGTATATGATTCTTTGAATGCATATGAGCTCAAGAATTGTCATAAACAGTTTTTACGAGCTCTGTATGCAGCGTTGGTGCTCGATGATGTAAACATCAAATTCTGCACAGTTCAACAGCAAAAGAATGGTTTTGATTGTGGGGTTTTCGCCATCGCTTTTGCTGTCTCAATTGCTTTCGGGGACAATCCGGAACGAATCACATATAACGTTTCGAAAATGCGAACACATTTGCTACATATTTTTGAGACTGGAACGATTTCCAGATTTCCTACTATCTCAGTTCCTAAGGAGGTAAAGACTTTAAAGCGAAACACATCAATCTCCATTAATCCAATGATGAAGAAGAAAATATTATTGGATGAAAACATGGAAAATCGAGAAATGAATCACAAAAAGTATACTTGAGCTGGAATTGATGGAGATCAATGGGTTGGAGATGAGAGTGTCGCGCATCCAACGGATATTGATTTCAGCAAAAATAAGAAACCTCCGTTGAAACGGGTCCTTCGTGAATTACCTTCTGATGGTAATACAAATACAAATGTACCGTCTACGAAAAAAAGGCGAAATGTTGAGAATCAAGATGTTTATCCGTTGCGCACTGAATTTTTGGATATGATCAGTAATAATGAACAACTTAAACAAGAGCATGTAAGCTTTTTTGGACAAATATTGTCAAAGTATTCAGATTATCGTCATCAAGACACATTATTCGTTCAAAGACCTCAGCGGATTACACCAATACCTTCTGCGATGAAACATATTCAGATTCTATATAGCAATGATGGTCAATGTAGTGGTAAATTCGGTCATTGGATTTGTAGCTTCTATGATGGTAAATACATAAATATCTATGACTCTATGAATAGTCGGTCTTTACATAATGATCACTTGATATTTCTGCAGCATCTTTATCCATTCTATAATGTGACGAACAGTTCAGTACAATACAAGATTGTACAAACGCAATGTAACGCAGTCGACTGTGGCGTTTTTTCTATAGCTTTTGCTATAACTCTATTATTCAGAGAAAAACCAGAGCATGTAAAATATGATGTATCTCTAATGCGTGGGCATTTGCTCAATATGTTCCAAACTATGGAGATCAGGCAATTCCCTATGATTTCCAATCTGAATATATCAAAATCCTTTTCTCTACAAGAAATTCAAAAGAAAGAAAGAGGCGCATATCTGCAGCGTATCTCTGATGACAAGAAGTTTTCATGCATTGATGACGATGCTGGAAGCTCGAGAGAGAGAGAATATGTTCAACAGGTCGATAAAAAAAGAGGAAATCTCGTCAAATTTAGTACTCAAGGTCATTCGAATATAAAAAATTACGAAATGAGTGCTGAAACAATGCCACCGAATTTTGTTGGAACTGATACAGGAGACTTGGTAAAAACTGACAGAGTCAATGAAACTGATCCTCATAATTTGGGACATTGTGAAACAATTGACAAGAAGATTGATGCTGTGAATAAAAAGATGATTACACTAGGAAAACAATCGATAGCCGTGTTAAGAGATGAAAAAAAGTCTTGCAATAAAGAAAAAAAGAAAAACGCCACGAAGCGAGTAATGAAAGAAGGTACTACTCAAGTGACTTCTAAAACTCGAGAAGTTAAACAGGAAACTATTCCAACCAAACCCTGTCCTGAGCACTACGTTGAAAAATTAGTGAACGTTATCAAGAAATTTGGAAAAATGAGTTCAGCAGAGAGTAGTCTCGAAGCTCAAAAGATAGTCAAGTGGTGTATCGAACAACGAAAGGCTTATATAAAAGATTTGAATCGTTGGTTAGATACACTACGCAACACTGCAGACCACCATCTCACCAAAATGAATGGTAATAAAAATAATAATAAAGCAACGAATCTCTGTGGGTCGTCCAGACATACATCATCGACAGAAGCCTATTTCTATCAAATCGTATACACGTTCAATATACCCAAAACTTTCCCAATACAAATGAATTTGAAGGGACAGGCAATGAATATATTGCCATTGATCAAAGATAGGATGCATCGCACAAAATGGGTATGTGATGTATACTGTCAAATCTCACAGAATGAGGATGTACTCGGAGATTATCAAAAATTTCTTGAATTGTATGTTGATGTTTCACGTCCAGTATATTAACTAATATGATGTTGTTCATGGGAAAATTGGACAAATGATTACGACACTATCTATCGTCAAATCAGCAACGTTTCGATTAATATTTAATCTTCATCAGGCATCTAATAGACAAATTACAGACAAATATTACTTAACATAACCTGACAAAAGTAGTATTGCTTTAAAAAATGTATGTAAATACAAATAATAACAGAAAGAACTATTATCACAAAATTATCTATACCTTGACAGCGACAGTGTCATGTCAATTAGTCTAATAACTTCTCTTGTGAAAATAATAAACCACATGATGTACAAATTTATAACCATGCGCAAACTGCAGCAGTCAACGGTTAGCGCTACACAAATTCACGGTGAGGTGAGTTCACAATCGATGACGATCGATACGTAAAAAGAGCGACAGATGGCGTCACCTTATGGACCCCGACTGCACCGATCCATCTCCATCTTCACTCCCTCCTTCTACCCCCTTCACCCATCATTGAATCCCACTGTTGTAAATGTGAGCTATTTGTTGCATCATGTTTACTCCGATCTGTAGGTGTTTTGACTGACCGTTCTTCATTTCTGTCCTTATGGGCTTTATCTTTTTTTTTTTTTTTTTTTTTTTTTTTTTTTTTTTTTTTTACTGCTGC
>JAOZGT010000035.1:0-46420 GCA_035578325.1 Coelinius sp. EB29 | reverse complement strand
AGGAGGGTCGTTGCAACGAGTAACATCAACAGTCCCATGTCGACGGCAAAGTTTAGGCTCCCTTACGGGTATATCTTTTCGTTTTGGCTCTCTCTCTCCCTCCTTTCTTACTGAGTTTTTTATTTTTATATTTATCCTCACGTCTTATTTCTTTCTTCAACTTCAGACTTGATTTTTCTCCCTCTAATCCATGTGTTTGGTCTTCAGCAAAGCTTCTACACCCCCTTCACCGTTCTTTCTCTGTATGTATTCCACGCTCTTGTCCAGGATAAACGGCCTTGCCAAAAATGAACGTATCTAAAGCGGCATCGATCCCGAATAGAAGCGTTATACGAGATTCAACGTTGGTTATTTATGCGAGGCCATAAGTTACGTACTTTCGCAGCGTTATGTTTTTCACGGCTTTTCCTCTCCTAAACCCTCTCTCTCTCTATCACTTCTTCTCATTCAGGTTTAAGGATACATGGGCAAGGTATTCTACATACAGGGAGCAGAATGCTCCCTCACCCACTGGCTTTTATCCCTTTCAACTTTCTCTTTGTTTTTCTCACTCTTGGCTACCAACTATGGCGAATACCAATCCCTCTACCTAAAACTTACTATTCTTCTGTTTTCGCCTATCTCCGGGTATCTGTCCAGTTGGATGATGAGTTGTGTCTTAACGCTTCAACGATTTACTTGAATAAGAATCATAACTTTAGATTTATTCGTGTGTTTTAATTTTTGTAACTCTTGTTACATTCTTTTGTCCTATATATTTAATCAGTTTATTTGGATTTTTTATCATCAGCCGGTGTCTGCTCACAAACCAACTGTCAATCCAATGAATTATCGACACGTATGACCCAATCACCGTGATTCTTGGTGGTGACCTTTGTCACAACCAAATTGTAATGAACCACCACCATCACCAGCGTTCGTTTGCATGGGCATTGCTCCACACGCCTCTTGATTGCCCCCTTGCACCAATTAATCCTCCACCCAGTTGGTAGCACACACCCCCACACCCTTCTAAAACTACCTTAAAACGAGTTTTAGCAGTCAGTTGCCTTCTTCATTAACCAGTTCACGTATTACGTGTTGCAGTCGTTTCTCCAGCTCCATCAACCCTCAATATCCAACCTTCATCCAGTCGACTAGGGTAAGTCAGCAAAATGGAGTTTTTCTTCAGTCGTCGTCGACTCTCTGTAAATCCAAAGAGTTGTTTAAACTTTTTTTTCCAACATTTTTCACATTTTCTACCTCGAGCTAATTTATTTCAATTCTTTTTCAGAATAAACCCGAGGGTAAGAGTTGTACAGGACTGATTTCAAGTTTGACATTCCAATTCTAGAGGTTGAATTTAAGCTCTTTCCAGGAAGGATGGATTTTGATGGGAAATTTTTTAAATCCACAAGAGAATACTTTTTATTTTTATTTCGTGATTTTACTTTTTTTTTTGGATAGAAGTTTCAATGTTTCAAGTGGAAATATTCGATGAATTCTGATGAAATAGAAGAGGAACAAGATTAAAGCAATCCAAGCATCCCAATCCACCTCCCTTCTCCCACGTTTTTTTAACCGATTCCACGAGTATTTCACCCTTTGAATAGCTCGCGCTAATGGAAGAGCTCAAAAACCATTTCCCCCGCGTTCTTTATTCTGTACCTCCTCCCACCCCTCTCCCCCCACTACTACTTTTTTTTTTCATTTTTGTGTCAAAGGCATGTCAGTATAATTCAAACCAATTCTCCTGATTTTAGATCACAAGGTATAATTTCTTTCCCCTGTTTCTCTCTCTCTCTCTCTCTTTCTGTAAAACTTTTTTTTGCTCTATTATTCTACATTTCTTCCATAATACTCATTTATTTTCAATGAATAAAGCCCTTTTTCATGGGCTCTTGTCACGAGTGTTGCAAAAAATTCAGGTGAAAAAAATTTCTCCCGGTTTAAAAGTAAATTAAAAAAAAAAAAAGAGAGAACGGTGAGGGGAAGATAGAGAGGTGGGGGGTGGAGAACAGAAGAAAAACTAAATAAAACTGTTGGAACTCGTAATTTAATTTGGCGAGATTGTGTCAGAGATAGTTTACGAGTGTGATTCTCCTCCCAGCAACGAAATATTACAGTATGTACAGAACAAGCACAAGTCTAAACCTCAGTGGATCGGGGGGGGGGGGGGGGGTCTTTTTTCACTGGTGAATTTCCGTGTACGGGAGGAAATTGGGGTTATCATAGTGCCTCATGGTTCTCGTCAGTTTATGAAGTTATCAAAGTTATTATTTACCCAAATATTCAATCGAATAACTGATGAATATTAGTTTTTTTTAAATTTTTATCGATGAAAAAGAGCGAAAAAAAAATATTAAAAAGTTAATTAAAAAAATAAAAATTTATAAAATGAATATTATCAATGTTGGAATGTCAAACTAATCAAAATTCCTCCATCAAACAACTTAACCACATAATGATGATGAATAAATAAACATACACTGACATTCCCTGGTTATACAAGTCAACATATTCCTGATGTGATTCACGGTCGCGTATCCAGCTGTGTATTCAACGTTTCGCACCCGGTTGAAAATTTGCATCGGCACGTATACATACATATAACGGGTCACGTATATCGAAACACACACCGTATACCTCCTCCCCTAAACATCCACATATAAAATCCACAAAGAAGAAAATATCAAAACTGCATCAATTTTATTCATCTCCTCTCATCCCACCAACTCTCGGTTTATCCTCGACAATACTAAAAGCACTTGGACCCGATCTAGACAACTTTGCCTCCTTGAACGCACGTTATCCTGGAATTATTCAATAGCTACACAATAAAGAGCACATGGGACAGACGGCACAATCCCGGTAGAGTGTCTCCGAACGATCGAGGGCACCAGATTTTATCTTTTCTCTCAAAAGAAATGCGAAGAAATTCAGGACAGATGAGAGAAGAAGAGAAAAAAACACTGGAAAACTCAAACACCGGTAAATCTCAATAATTCACATATTTCCATTTATTTTCCCCTGTACACTCAATCAATGACTCTATTCACTGCTATATCGGTTAATTGCGATATCAGGATACTCCAGTACGTCACTGGGAAAACTCAACGCACGTTTTTATAATCCACGGAGCAATGGTCCAACGTCAATGACTCCTCGACGACTAACGAGCCGCACTCAACGTTCGAACAAGCGCTTTTCCTCCGACACCGCGCGTTGCCAAGCTTTGCGCCGTCGCTCCGGCCTCAGGCTCCCAACTCCCCCCCCCCCCCCAACCTCACTCCCGGTATCCTCAGCTCAGTTCTATCCTCACTCTCGTGCTGGGGCTATACATATCATCGTCTCTCGGATAGACGATGGAGTTTTCGTGCTGGTGGCACTGGATAGGCTACAGCGCAGAAGCATAGCCGACCGACCCGGACCCTCTCATCATCCTCTCCCTCCTTCTCATCTTCTCACTCGGCAATTTATATGTAGAATCTTTAAATTCTCCCTTTTTTATTTTCCTCTTTCAAATCATTTTTCAATTAATTTTCTCACCCCTTGAATTAATTGAATTTTTTTTATTCAAATAAAATTGTCGTTGTTGAAAAGTAAATTAAACTGAGAGAAAATTCCTTTTGCTCTCCACAATTTTGTAAAAATAGTCTCATGGGGAAATTTTCGTGGTGATGAGGTGGGATAGGGAGGTGGGGGTACTATAGTTTCTCTGCCGATGGTATTTCCACTATAACCCCGAGTGTGTGGGACGCCCCCGCCTGCCACCGCATCTCGCGCCAGCGCGGCTCCAGCGCGACGGTGAGATTTTTCGTCTTTTTTCTCTCCCCTCCCCCATCTTTTCTTGTTTCTCCATTTCTTTTTATTTTCTAACGCCCGTGTGTTCTCCACAATCTACCGACACTCTCTCATACTTAATGTATATGTATCACAGGGATATATGGATGAGATGGTATAGCCTGGTTCAATGCTGAAAATTCCACACCAAAAGACGTGAAAACCCAACTTTACTCACCTCTCTCTCTCTCTCTCTCTCTCTTCTCCCTCTATCATTCCCCTTCCAGCCAAAAACAACGAGACTCATATATTTTGGTAAAATTGTCATAAATTTGCTCCTCAGTGTCATTTTTTTTCATTTTATTTCACAGTCTGTTTACTTCATCAAACGTTTTTGCAGGTATTATTATAAGGGTTTGAGAAAAGTTGTTTTTCTTTGTCCTCTGCACTCCCCCCCCCTCCCCCTGATCCCCCTCACCACTCTCCTCATGGATTCTCCAGAGGGATGGCAATATACCGCTTTGTAACTGAGCTTTTATTTGTCTTGGAAATTTTCCCATTCTCTCATCATTCTTACTTTTTTTTTTTTAAAGACCTTTTTTTCTTCTTGATCCTCCCTCTGGTCTTTCTCTGCATACGTATGGGCACATGTGGGTTTATTGGAAATGGAGGAGGATGTTTGGTGCTCGATCAAAATCGTTTTAGGTTGGTAAGAAGAGGGAGGGGGATGGGGGGGGGGGGGAGAAAGAGAAAAAGTCTCGGTGGATTTTAGGTGGCAGTATAATGAGCTTTGCCACTATCGACCCATGAGGGAAGGGGGGGGGGGGGGTGGCGGAGGACCGGAGCCCTCTCTTGAGAATCTGTAGGATCGCCCTAGGCTACAAACCAACGTTACGTCCGTTCCCTATTTCATCGTATAGCCCCCAAGAGAACGATTAAGTGTCGTGGTGCGGAAGAAAAGCGTTTATAAATATTTTCTGGGACTTGACGAGGCCAGTCTACCCCCTCCCCCGCCCTCCTGACGGACCTCTTTTGTGGCTATACATGTGGACAGAGATGAAAAAAAAGGGGTTTAACCCATCCACTTCCTTCCCCACTCGTTCTCACCACTCGTTCAGCTCTATTCGGTTTTTTTCAAAAAAGCCCTTTTGTACCCTGGACGGTCGTGGTGGTGGAGGAGGAGGGTAGGGGTCACGATCTGGCACTGTGGTGGCGTCGAAGAGAATTTTTGAATAAGGGGTTTATTATGCAACGCTCGCTTGTCTTATCTGTCCTCTTACCCCCTTGATGCATCATTTTTATTTATGAGGAATAAATCATACAGTGGGTGTATCTTGACACAATGTGATACATCTAATCTGGGGGATGTAGGGGGAGAAATGGAAAAGTGATTTTTTGGGGGAGTTTTGGGAGGGTGGTATGTAGTGATTAGGATGGGGTGAATTTAAATGATTGGACGATGAGTAAATATTTTTTTTTTTGTGAAGGGAGAGGAGAGGGGGGTAGGGGTTGAAAACTTGGGTAAATAGAATTCTTTTTTTTCTGATTAAGGAGAGGAAAATATTTTTTTGGAGTTGATTGAGTGAAGTTTGGAATTATTAGTGATGAACTGAAAATGCAAATCGTAAAGAATATATATATATTGGTTAATGAAATTGGAGGAAGATATGGGATTTTATGTGTTTTTAATGTCTTTATAATTTTATGGATTTTCTTTTGAAGTAAGTTATGCTGTCTATTTTGGTACACATAACTATGAACAAATCGTAAAATTTAATGTCGAGAGGCAAGTGGTATAAACTGTGATGAGAATCACTCAAATGTGACTGCATTTATGCTGGGTACGAATGGTATGAGTGCTTTCAGGGGAAAAAGTTAACAGATTTTTTTTTTTTTAAATATTCCTGAGTACATATCATAAGTTTTTAAAGAACAGGTCAATTTTTTCTGAAGGCCTCGTATACGCAAAATATATTAAAAACGTATCTCACCTATCCTGATCCATTCCTAGAGACGTGTCTAATTCCATGAAGAGGCTGTCATCCTGTCGATAAATACCACGTGTTTTAGCTATTTTTAGTGAAAAAATTTTCAAAGCACCACAATTGATGAGTGATTTGAACCCATGCAGATGTCAGAAACAGCAGATGGAGACAATCAGAAACTTGATTCAGCTTTCAGGCAACTATTCTCATAAATTCCATTTAAATTGATGTTTGCATTTGCTCGAAATAAATAGAATATTGAAAAAATGGGGGGAGGGAGGAATAAATTCATAGAGTAATAAATCACTCAATCAAGTGATCAAAAATTGACCAAAGGGGACATAAAATCAAAAAAATTCAAATAATCGATTCCATGCGTAATAAATAAAAATTGACTGAATTCACTATTCAGTAATTTTGTCGAGAATTTTGTCGGAAAATCCGATGAGTATTTTTTTAAATAAATCATGTCAATTTCAATCAACGAATTTATTCCATCATTCCATTCAAATGTACTTCTTAAGAGGATATTCATCATATGACTGATTCTCTCGCTTACATAAACATCACAGTTTTCATCATTTCAGTGAAAAATAAGTTTTCAATACATTTTTTTTATCGCTCAAGCAGGGAAACAGGTACTATTGATATTTACCCAGGTATTATATTTATTGCATGTATTTTATTGAATAACGCAGGATTGAAAGGTGCTCGTTTCATTTGAAGGGAGGAGAAATGTTTTTCAAATTGATAGAAGAGGAAAAAAAATGATTATGCTATGATAACTCCGTGAAGAGTGATGTAATTTTCCAATAAATTGCCTGATCAAATTAAAGATTTATATTTTATTTCTTCAACGCTCAAATGAATGACAAGTGAATATCGGGTATTTTTTAATATAAAATTTCATTTCATTGATTCAATTTCATCACATTTGAACAATTTAACTATTCATATGGGAAAATATCAAGTATTTCCGATATTTTTATGGACCACTTGAAACTTTTCATTCTCGTTCGTGCAATATTTATTGATGGAACTAGCAAAACGGAAAATCTAAATTTCATCACATCTGGCTTCATTTATTTTCATACAAAGCAATACCAAATATTGTTATCGTAGTTATGATTTATACTGAATATACAGACGAGAATTATAGTACTTATATAATTGCTAAAAGGAAGGGACTCGTGACACCGGTGAGATTAACGGGTTGTACGTGTTCACATCAAAACGAAAATTGCCATCTCATATAGCGTTATAATAACTACGGCTATGTGAATTGTCGTGATGGCATGGGATAAAAAGCACAGTTCTAGAAATTTATACCTCCGGTAGAAATTCCCCCGGGTAGAAATTTCCCTTTGTTCATAGTTTTCCCGTGAGAATTTCCTTTGCATCAGTCATGGTTCTGATTTTTGGTTGTGAATTTCAAGATTGCGGATTATTGATTTTTCTTGAACTATAACGATATTTTGATAAATCCAATTATTTATTTATTTCTCTTATGTATACCTTTTCGGGTTTTTACATTTTGATTCCTCTCCCTTTCCCACTTAAATCTAACAATGAAATATAGTTTTTTTAGTTTTTAGACAGTTTTTACATAGTTTTTTCCTTTTTTAATATAAATTTGAAAAATCTGAAACATAAAAAAAAAAATTTTCTCCTTTTTCCAAAAGACGAAACATACAAACATTTGGTTCAATAGCATTTACCCTCTAGAGGGAAAACACAAGTAATGAAAAATACAAAAAATACAAAAGTGATACAAAAAAAAATGACAATTAAATATAATTAAAGAAAAAATAATCTCGAATTAACTATTTTATGGATTTCATAACGATCTTGTTTGCATTTCACATCCAAAATAACACCGAAAAAAAAAGTTCTGTTTCTCTCGATAATCTACCTGAATCAGAACGGTTTTTTTGGGTAAATGGACATTATTAAATCACACAGACTCAAGACACATTCACCTCAGTCTTAAACCAAAACAACTAGATACACAAATCATTTTCCCATAAACATTATCCCACAGGAAGCAAATCACCTCACGGGTGAATAAATATTACGGAGTAATGAATGGCAGGTTTGAATAATGTAGTGGAGGCAGCTATATATATGTCTGTACGGAAGAAGTTGGACATGAGCATTTTACTTCTCTTCTCTCTTTTTTTTCTTCCTTCAACTCTCCTTTTTTTTATACCTCGAGGTTTCAATAAAATTCTTCATTTTATCTTGAGGAAGACGACAACGAATATTGGTTCATGGCGATTGGAAGGTACGATTGAATTGGAGCACCGCTTTCCACTTCGGTCCCATCCACTCCATTTTATTTCGTATCGCAAATGTCGACTACCGTCGTTTCTCTCTTCGCATTCACTCAAGACGGAAATCGACATCGAAAGCTTGTTTGATTCGCCGTATAGACTGAGTTCGTTTGTGAATGAATACAGTTTGACTCCGGGGATAGGGGAGGGTATGATATAGATATTATCGGGACATTTTTGTTGATATAATAGTGAATATAACGAGAGGTAGAGAAAAATAAAAAAACCTCTAGGATTTATTGACGTTAATTGGATTCTTAGTTGATAAATCACTGAATCTGACCGGAAAATGTAATGAAATATTATGTGGCACGATTGGAAGTACATTAAGAATTTCAATGACAATTTGATTGGCATCGTGTTATTTATTTTCCAATTACCTTTGAAACATCTGAGTAATACATCAGGAATATGTCCATCAGTGGCTATCACAAATTCTGACGTAATCATGATTTACTTTTTCTTCTGTTAATTTTGACATGGTGTAATTAAAGCTTTAATTAACTTCTCAACATTTTTCATTTATTTTAAAATAATTTTGCATGAAAAGTGGAGATAAAGTGAAAAATTTCGGGGAATTCAAAAGAAAGGAGAAGGTTCATTAATCATGAATAATTATTATTATTTCGTCATTTAGCATTACAACCTAATGTGAAAATTATAAATAGATACTCATAATATGGAATGGATATCTTTCTTTGGATGAGTAAGTGGAGAAATTATAATGATGTATGAGAGGGTGTCGTGAGTTTTCCGGATCACATTAACAGCGGAAGAAAGGGTATCCCGGAGTACTATTCTCCACATTTTGGTTTTTTTTTCAGATGCTTCTCTACAACTTCCTACGTTCATTTTATTTTTCCAAAAAAAAAATCCGTTTTTCTTCAACATATACTAGCATTATACTATAATATTTTAATGTGCTTCCTGACCGAATTGTTCGGGAATCCGGAATATATGCAAATTAAAATCGTTCTAGTTTCCACCATTGCGCGCCCATCGTGGCGCCCCCCCTCCTCCCGCGACGGATCCACCACTCTCGGCATATACCCGGACCGTTGGACTATAACGACCAACGGTGCTTGATATATGATCTCTTATGAACTATCCACTGAAGAAATATAATAAAAATTCTTTATTTATATCCACCCGGTGGTGCTTTCTCACAATAATAACAGGGATAATGGCACCACCAAATGTTCTTTTTACAACGGCCAAATATTAATCTTAAATCATCAATGGTAAATTACTCCATGAGTTAACGTTTGAGTGGATTTTTTTTTTCATTTTACCAAGAGTTGAGTTGGTTGAGTCGTTAGAGAGATTGGATGAGCCAGTGATTATTCAAATTACGGAAATTTCCAATTATGAAGAAATTCCATTTTTGATGGAGTAATTGAGTTACCCGGTGATTCGAATAATTCCGTGATGCCTTGGTCACGACTAATTGTAGAAGATGGCGCTGTTAGCAGTCTTGGATTCACTGCCTCGATAAATCCAGAGATGGGGGAATCACATTTTTTTTTTACATGGTAACTGACATTTGCTACCATTTGTCGGTAAGAAAGATTTTATCACTTTAGAAAGCTTCAGCTGTCGGAATAAAATTCAAATTTCAACGAAAAAAAAAAAAAAAATTCCAATCAATTTTTAAAAATCTTCATGTATCATCTCTCCTCATTCTAGTTTCATAACCAAAGTTTTCATCTTCAATAATCACTGATGCATAATACCCTGATTTTCCCAATCAATGAAGCTCAATGTATTCGCCGATGTGAATGATCCAATTAAGATACACAAATTTCACTCGAGCAAAACAGTATTGATAATTCACTCAATGTACATGTCATGCATAAATTACTCATTCACCAATTATCTCTGCAATTATGTCAAGATCTTGAGATACAATTTTCCTCAAATTCGTTATCACTCCTATCATACTTAACTCATCAATACAACATCAGCCAATGAGTGATTCATATTCTTTGATTAACACGCGTGGTTTATAACTGCGTTGACAATGACAACTATCGATTGTTCATCTCACACCTCCCCTTCAATACACGGTACCCTACAACCTCCATCCTGATACGATTCTTCCGCTCCCCCCACCCACCACTCACCCATCATACTCTCATTGTGATCAACGAATGGCAAGCGAAACGTGCCACCACATTCCCATACCCAGAGTTAAATTGACGATGAAAATCTCTTAAATTCATTTTTCATCCCCTCAAAAGTCCATCAATTTATTTCCAATTTATTTCTGTCAATATTTGACTTGACAAGAGAACAAAAGATTATAGAAGTAGGAGGAGAGTTAATGATCCTTTTATTTTTTTAACAAATGAATAACTTCAGAAGAAACTGACAAAAATAAAAAAAATCAAAATTCGAATAAAATGAAATAAAATAAAAACTCAACGAGAGTAAAGGAGCACGAGGAAATATCTGACCGTCGAATATCGAGCGAGCAACCCCCGGCGGGAAAAGCGGGGGTGCGCACATGCATTTTCTCTAGGAGTTTGAGCTTACGAGCATGCGCAAAACTAGACCTCCCGTTGACTGTCTCTTATCGGTTATATACTCTCCCCCCCCCCCCCCCCCCAACATTCTATAGAACACCAGATATGTCGCGTTGGCACATGCGCACATACCATCTAACCTGTCCGTCCTCCTCCGCAGAACGACATTGAGCGTTTATTGAAGAGAGATCGTCCGTCCAAAATAAATGACTGCACGTTAATGTTGACTGGGTAGAGGGTGGAGTATACAGTTGGGTATTGTTGGAGGGTAGGGTGTGGTAGAGGGTAAAATGGTAGAAGAGAGTAAGGACGAGGATGATAACGATGGTAAGACCAGGGCCTCGTATAGGCAAGTTTGAACATTGAAAACCAGGGGATGGGTATGGGCTTGTTATACCAGTGTGCAGCGGGCGGTCATCGCGGCGGCGGCGGCGCCGTTATGCTGCTCCTGTAGAAACTCCTTTTAGAAGCGTTTTGTGACAGTCCTCGTCATATGCATATTCACCGCTTTTAATCGTCAGTGTCAACATCAATAACGTGAACATTTGTATGTGATGGATCTGTAGAGCCTAGAGCTTAATGCAGAAGGATAATTTTATTGACAAGCACTCGAAAATAATGGAATTAGCTGGATAAATGGAAAAGCTCAGGATTAACTGATACCAACTAGTGATTGTATTCAGGAAGTTGAATGAGAGAAGAAAAGAAGAAGCTCAATGAAAAAGTGATTAGGCCGAGTTTGAATCTTTCCAAGAAGGAAAAATTGTAGAAAAATCAACTGTAGGAAGTGACAGAGGGAGCTGGCACACCTACTCGCACTTCTCTCGCAGCCATACACACACTTTTGACAAGTGAGGATGCAACCAAAGAGAATCTACATGAGCCCCAAAGCACTCTGATAAATACTACATTTGGATTTGCCCATGTGCGATGACAAATGGCTGTTTACTTGTGGGGAAAAAAAAGAGTAGCCCACTTTGAAAATTCTCTTCAGTGGGTAGAAAAGGAACAAAAAAGTAATTAAGAAGAGTTTTACCTCGGTGTGAATCCCGGGACTTAGTGGATTCTTGGGAGGGGGATTTCCAATTTAATAATACCCCAGTGTTGATTTATCAATTTTACAAACTGAGCCCCAGGTGTTGTCGTGATTATTGTTGAGGGTTTCATGTGTGCGTGTCAACTGTTACCTGTAACTGAATTTGATTGTATGTAACTAATGTCAAGGGGGTTGGGGGGGTGGGGGGAAGGGTGTAAAAAATTGATCAAGTGATTTAAACGTATGCGTGAATAAAACAAAGATGAATGGAGAAGAATTTGATACAATGTGTTCATGTGTGGATGAATTGAATTTGTTTACATGTGTTGTAAATGGTGTACAGTGATATCATTGGTGTTTTGATGGTGGCATATGTAGCCATTCATCATAAAAATATTCAAGTATGTCGTGTCCTAACAAAAATAGAGTAGCCTACAAGCTCTTGGCAGCCTTAATCGTAATAATAGCAGCAGTAACATCGTCTACACGGGGCCATCGTCCAGCTCCCAATAATCCGGGACAATTTGTACAAAGTACAGCCTCACCCTCGTCACTGTTTATGAGCTCTGATGATTTAACAAATATAAATGTACATCATAATAAACCACCCTGGGATGGTTTTAACAGTACACTACATCATTTAAATGCTCATATACATGGACACAATAGAACAGATAATGAAACTGAGGAGAAAGTACCACTTTTTCCCACTGATTTATTCACCCTTGAGGAACGACAGCGTGGTGCTGTTATACTACATCTACTTGGTGTTGTCTACATGTTTGTTGCTCTTGCAATAGTATGTGATGAATTTTTTGTTCCATCATTGGATTGTATAATTGAAAAATGGGAAATTGCTGATGATGTTGCTGGTGCAACATTTATGGCTGCTGGTGGTTCAGCACCAGAATTATTTACATCGGTTATTGGTGTTTTTGTTTCATTCGATGATGTGGGTATTGGTACTATTGTTGGATCAGCTGTATTTAATATTCTATTTGTCATTGGTATGTGTGCAATATTTTCAAAAACAGTATTGTCATTGACATGGTGGCCATTGTTTCGTGATTGCACATTTTACAGCGCCAGTTTATTAACATTAATATACTTCTTTCGTGATAACTTGATACATTGGTATGAGGCACTTGTATTATTCGGCTTTTATCTGGCCTACGTTAGTTTTATGAAATGGAATCAACCAATGGAGAAACTTGTCAAGAGGATATTGTACAGAAATAAAGTCACGAGAGTTAGATCAACGGATCAGCTCATGCCATCGGTGAGTCTATTTTAGATTCATTCTATGTAATGTTTGCTGATGGGGAATGACAATTATTCACCTTTTTATGTATTTTACATGTTAAATGTGTTCTTTATTTAGGTGTGGATGTTGTTGTGCTATCATTCATATTCATCATCCCTCAGGTTTAATTCACTGGATATATTCCCCCTTTGTTCCTTTATTCGCGCTCAGTCTATTGCTCGATTTCTGCTAAATAAATCCGAATGAATTTTCGATATCACTGACTGAAGATCACAATATATCGGAGGAGATTTTTTTTCTTCACTGTGATGATAAGAAAAAAATCCATTGGCCAATGGATATATTGTTGACTGGTGTTCTCTCTGACATTTCTATATCCACGACTATGAAGTACAATCGGATTGTAATCGAATGGGTTTGTGACTGAGGAATAAAAAATAAAAATAAAAAAGCATGGAAAATCAGAGTTTATTACCTCTTGAAAATGATTGAAATACGGTTTTTTATTCAAAAATTTATAACCAATGAAATAAAATTAATCGAAATTCATTACAACCATTGTGAGGGAAATGTCAAAATTATGGGATTATTGGAGATGAGAGATATGTGGCAAACTGTTGACCCTTGAGGATTTTTTTTTTTTTTATATGAAGAGAAAAGAAAATAAAAAATAGCACTGCAGCAACTTGGCTGTGAAGTCGCGGCAATCGATTCGCCTTTCGATGCTCAACATTCCCTCTCCCCAACTCCTCCTACCCCCACCACCACGCCTTTTTACATTTTACTACTACTAAGAGCGTGTTTTTTTCAAACAGTCCCTGATTCATTAGTATTTCATTTTTCATAAACTTGGCACCTAATCCATAATATAAATTTCATTTTCTGGCGCTGTATTTTCTATCGTGACTTGTCCTCCTCCCCTCACATATTAAATATATATATATATATATATATATATATATATCGTATATGTATAAATAAAACTGGGCATCGGGGATTTGGATATGTGCCAAGACAGCGTGTCAAGTTCCATCTCTTTACCTAGCATCCACTTGACAAAATGCACCATTCACGTTGAATTTTGTAATAAAATCTGGCACTTTATATTTTGCTGAATATCTGGAAAGATCTGAATCATCTTCGTGGATGGTTTTATTTCATTCAATGGTTGAGTTAGTTTGAGAATTTTTTTTTAATATAATAAATATCTTACAATTGAGGGAAACATGAATGAATTTTTTTCAGAATTTTATTAATTAATTATCCGGTATAATATTATCTCAAGAATGAGTGATGCTAGGCAAAAAAGTGGAATTGTTAAATTGAAATATTAAATTTTTGAAATTGACAATTTTTGGTCTGACCAATACTTTCCTAATCTCCCAAATTCACCTGGAAAAATACCTTCAGAGGCTTCAGTTTGAAAGAAAATTCGATAAACATGAAAAAAATTTAAACTTGTGTGAAATAAATAAATTAATTGATTCTTTGAGATTGTAAAATCCATCGCAATCGTGAAAAAAAAATCAAGAAATGAACTTTGAAATAATCTGAAAAAGAAAACAAAATTGCACAATTGTTTAACAAACCCAAATGAATAATTGACGAGTGCTAAATCACCGCTGTTACCTCACTCACTATAACTCCAGAATACCTTGAGAAATCCAAGAAATATTTGCTAGAATTAAATTCGTCAACTCTCAATGAAAACGAAACAAAACTCTAAACTCCAACACCGGACGAAATGACCGTGCAACCCATTTATTAATGCATATGCCAGCTGGAAAATCCCACTCGAGTAAAAACTGAAAAACTGCCCAAGCACTGATAATGACAATCTGAATAAATGAACAAATAAATAAAAAAAAAACACACTGGAGATGGCGAAACGGATGGTGGGAGAATAGAAGAAGGATTTTAACGAATTGGTCAGGGGAGTTAATGACTTGGAAAAGAGATAAAATTCTGAGTTAGACGTTTAAACTTTTATCTCCCATTATTCATTTTTTTCTCTCTTTCAAATTTGTTCTTCTCCCTTTTGGGTGAATAGTGTTCGTATACGGTCGGATTATCCCTGACGCGTTATTTGCGCACGGTTTGTGTAACACTTTGGTTTTTACTAATCGATATATCCTTCCAACGAGGCATTGGAGGAGAATCTTCGGCTGGAGGCACCATATACACGCTCAACAATGCGTAACATCGTTGCTATGATGAGCCCTGAACAATCAGACAATGATACAATCTACATATTTCACGGGTAACCAGATCCACCAGAGAAAAAAAAGTTCTGATTTAAGAATTTTTCAACTTGAATCAAGTAGATTCTTGACTCATTTCAGGTTGATGCAGAAAATCGGATTGATTCAGGTAAAAAGACGTTAGTCCGTTTTACGACCTGAATCAATCCGATTTTCTACGTACGATAGGTCGAAAAATCGGATTGGATGGAGTAGAGTCGTCCTACTCCTATGAAGTACATTATCTACGTGAATAAGAACTTTTTTTTGAGTATACTGAGGAGACCAAAATGGCTGTCCCCAATCTCTCAACATTCATTTGATCCTCAGAAAGATAAACAAGACCATGCAAAATGACTCAATAAATTTTGACAAATTTTCACTGCGAGATGAATGTTAAGTTGAGCACTAGGAAATACAAGTCATTTATCATCAACTTGCGACTTAACCAGTAACTCGGTGTTTCTTGCTTGCAGCACCAGAGCGCTGCCCAGGCATTGGTGAGTCGCATGTGTATCTTCCATTATTCTCTTCTTATCACAATTATACATTTAATTTTTAATATTTTCATTCGTTCATTATCTCTTGAAGTGCAAATTATCTGATTACACCATCAAGTATTCTAGATAAATTAGTAAATTATAACTAACATTGATTTGATTGACACCCTAAAGTGTTTTCAATTTTTTATACTCACTTTGATCTATTTTTTTATTCAAGGGCTCTAATCGGAGATTAATCTTCATTAGATATTCTCATGTGTTTAAAGTTGTATAGTCAATATCTAGTTTAGCCATTGACTGCCTTATTTATTTTATTTAATTTTTTACTTACAAACATTCGGAAATGATTTATCCTCAATTTATTAAATTCATTAATTTAATGCATAATCGCATTTCTAACAATTTTTTTAATACATTCAGATTCCAAAAACTACAATTTTTTTAGTTTTTCATTAATTATTATCAATAATACTGGACAGTAAATTAACCACAAATTGCACCACAATGCCCATACTAATATGAACTTTGATTTAAAATTTATTCCACATTCTACTCATCGAAATCAGTTCGTGACCGTACAACTTTAAGGATGTTTATAATGTTTACGAAAATCAAATTTTTTCATGATCAAGAAAAATTCCAATTTTTTTTTTTTTGCTGATGAAGAAACATGAAAAACCAACTTTTCTGATGATAAAAAAAAATTAGTCGCAATACCTTTGACAAAACAAAATAAACAAATTTTTCCTTATACACGGGCTCTTATCGGATTTACTGTCAAATTGATAATTCGCCTACCAAAAGACTCTAAACATAGAAAAAAAGAAAAATAGACGTTAATGAGGAATAATATACGAAATCCAATGGCCAAAGAAAAATTTAGTGGATCCAGGCAAATAATCGAGTTATTCGAAGAATTCAACCCCATAAAATCCCATGTTAACGCATGCATTTGATGCATTTTGACTATTTTATTTATCAATAATAAACTTGGGTTGATGGGTTAAATTTTTTATCAACATGAAGGAACTAACTTCCTTTATATCAGTTGAAAGGAAATCAATTTTGTTTTTTTTTTTAATACTTGCGGGTTTATTATAAACATCCTTAAACGGCATTTTCATATCTGCACTACACGTTAATGGTTGAATACAACACAGGGAACGTTTTGTGAGCTTATTCTGGGTACTAATTTAACACTGAGGGTAGAAGGTAATTGGACGAGTAGATAATTGATTGGTGGAACAATGGTGGGGTAGGGTAGACAGTGGAAATTGTCAGCCTGACCAGTGTCGTACGTATTTCACTCATCAAGTAGAATTGGCAGCTCTATAGTCAAACAAGAGGATGGCTTTATCTTACTGTTGGATCGTCTTGTGAGGCATTGAGTATACGTTTCATTGAATTCATTGTGGTGAAAATGTCATTAGCATTCAGAGATCTTTAGGGTCGAGAATAATATCATTAGACCCCTCGAGAATGATGCATCTGATGATTATTCAAATAGAAAATACTTTGGTATTAGAAATAATTGTAAAATTTTAATTAGACAATTGGCATTTTAAATAATGTTGAATGTGACTTATTGGAATTCCATATATATTGAAAAATAAAATGTTTCAGGCATTAAAGACCAATTTACCATTAAAAATCCTGACCATCTGTTCCAAACTTTTGGCAGTTTGACAATGATAGTCCACTGGAGTATCTTCACACTGGATAAGGCTTCCCAATACAGCGTTGATCACGTCTCCAACCCCGTTTTGTACCCACTCGACCTACTCTCCAATCATTCAAACTTACCCATTTCCCCAACGCCCTAAAATCCTTGAAATACCTGAACCAAAAAAGCATAAGATCCTCACAAAACTTACAAAGATTGTCGAGTGAAGTTTATGCTTCAACGACCATCGATAATGATTTCCCCTTATTACTCACCCAATTGTTAATTAACTTGACATTAGAGTATGATGGAAATATTTCAGATGAAGATAAAAAAGTTTTTAAAAAATATGTAGATCATTTATTTTTATAAAGGTCAATTCTTCAATAAAAACCAAGGGGTCTTTGTGAGGCCTCTAGGATCGTTTTATGCTTCAAAACCGTGCTCAGTATAATCGATATTCAGAGGAAGTAAAATAAAAAAAAAAAAAAAGGTCGGCTTGTATATGCACAAGGGAGTCTTGCAAGGCAGCTGACCGACTTCTCTCCCAGCACTCACTGCAATTAACCCTCACCAAGAGCAACTAGCTCAAGAAGTTTTCATTGTATTCCACCATACGTACCCTCCTGGCTTCTCATCACATCACCGCTGTATAATAACAATGACATGAATGACCATGTTTTCCCTCCTCATCCTATTCATTCATTAAGGGGAGAATAGACAATCGGTGTGAGAATGGAAAAAAAAAATTCTTTGAAATTTTTCTTTTTCAACCTGAAAAATAATCGCATGCAGTGTAGAATATTTTTAACTCATTCATAAACAATATTGATGCATTTTATAAAAGTTTCTTTCTCTTTTATTCCATGCTCAACAGCATCCCAATGCAACAAATAGCAGTGAGACGAGTGTAGGTGGTGCGTCGGGTGCGTGTGGTAACAGTGGTGTTGCGATAAACACAGATGCCGGTTGCAGCAGTCGAGGTGGTAGTAGCAGTGGACAGGGATGCGAACAATCGTCACACCCTGGCCAACATCATTCATCGAGGGAGAGTCACGCTAAATTTAGGCATGGCCTATTACAACTGATGATCCATACGATTGATCCGCTCCACGACGGTCAGTCCCATGCCGGTATATTCTTCACACTCTATCACTCTCGCCTGACTGCTCGCCAGCACGCTCTTTTACCTTTTTTCACCTGTTTTTAAATTTTAGTCTTATTCGACATCAATTGTATGAGTTCTGTGTGACATCTTTAGTACTGACGCCCACGTAATATCACGAGTAGCAGTCAGACTGCGTAGGCTGGCGGATTTTCGTAACGGAAACGGAATATATGGCGGGAAGTTTGAATTGAAAAACTAGAGTTGGAGAATTTATTCAGATTATCCTGTGAATATCTTTGGGAGGAAAGAATTTAGAGAAATTTATCAAAAAATATTTTTTGTAGAAAATTTTGCGGGTTATAGAAAAAGATCTTTTGATATTTTCATTAAACTCGATTGTTTCTGAGATATTTGCGAAATAATCCGTTTGAAATTCTCGGTTGATGATATATCGAAAAGTTGGGGGATTTTTTCACATGGAATAACGTTAAATTTTGAGGAAGATAACTAATCGAAAAGGCATAAACTATTACTTTTAAAAAATTATGCATTATAAAACGATTGATAAAATATCTTGGCAACTTCCACGAAATATTCCCCTTCCTCAGAATTTTTCCACATTCCCTTAATATAGTACCTATACCCAGAAAAAAAAGATGGCTGAATCAAGTCGAGAAATCGACCTGACCTCATTCGACTTGGATCAAATCGGAACCCGACTTGAATCGAGTCGGATTTTCGACTTGAATCAAGTCGATTTTATGAACAGTACGTCGGGGTCCGGCTTGATTCAGGTCAGATTCCGACTTTCAACCCATTTTTCCGACTTGAATCAAGCAGAATTTCCGACTTGACCTTTTCCGTTTTGAATCAAGTCGATTTTCTATTTGAAATAAGTCAAAAATCCGGCTTGATCCAGCCATAGATATCCTGTTTGAAGCAGGTCGATTTTCGACTTCATTCAGCCATCTTTTTTTTTGAGTGTACATCGCTGATGTTACACATCCCTCGAGAGTACCAAGATGGCACCCTAGCTCCTCTATCATTTATCATTTCGTTGTAGACTACACCAATAATTGATTGATTATCCACTAGAAAATTATTTCTGTAGATCAATAAAAGTAGATTTGCCTAAAATAATAGCGATAATCAACTCAGAACGAAGTTTTCTTCAATCAAAAATCGCCATTCATCTCCAAGAATAATAATTTCCAAGTATTAAAATTTTTTAGGACCATTTTTCAGCGTAAAATATCATCTCTTTAATTTCCATAAATTCTACTTGAATTGAGAAGGCACTTTTCTGGCAGCAATAATGAATTTAGAAAAAAAAAATCAATTGTGCTTCGGGGGTAACAGACAAAAGCGAAGGTGAAACCCAATGTGTATCAACTCCCCCCCCCCCCCCTCCCCCCACGTGTTATTCACTGAGTGAGCCCCTCGAACGAAGGTGAGACTGTCATTGTGTTATAAAGTGAAAAAAAAGTGTGCCGAAAACTACGTGCATGCTTCTGCTTCTGCTTCTGCAAAACTGCCTTAACCAACGAATCGGAGTCAACTCACCCCGTCTCCCCCTCCTCTCTCACTCTCTCTCTATACATTCTGTGTGTGTCGAGTGTATCCCACCAAGTACGTACCTACTCGCGAATAGAGCGAGTGTATCGAGACCCTGACCTACAAACCGTTGTATCGATCGTAACTAGCAACTGTACACTTCGTGAACTAGAGGCTTCCATCTTTTCTTTTTTTTTCCATCTTCAACTATTTTTTGTGCATTCATATAAATTATCCACTCTATTTTCATAACTGTACTTAACTTAATGAGGAAAAAACAATTAGTTTTAGTTATAATTTTTGTTGATTTTCCGCTTCCGTATGAAAGTTATGAGAAATACTGGATTAGAATATGATATCTGAAAAAACTGACCTGGATCTTTGTTTTTGTAATAAGAAATCAGGAATATCTCGGACAATGAAAAAATTTGAATTCTATCTTGAGTAGAAATTCTGGATTACCCCTCAAATCTGCGGAGAAATCTATAAATTTTATCATTAAATTTCACACCTAATAATACAATTTCCAATAACAAAGATCCAATTTCAGTATTATTAAGTATCGATTTTCCTGAAAATATTTCCCTCTAATAATAAACGTTAATTCTTCCCAAAGCACCAATTCAGGGTTTCTATTCATACCTCTCTCAATTTTAATCGTGTAAAACTGATTAAATTTTCCATCACATTTCATCTCAAAGATGTCGTATCGTTCATCATCATGGGCAGCATGAACAACCTTCATCTTTGGTATTGAAGAATAATCTTAAATCGCAATTTTCTTCAATCGTTTTTCCATCGAATAATTTCAATTCTTACATCAACGGACAAGGTGTGAATAGCACCCAAAAAAAACGTTCTGATTCAGGTAGAATTTCTCGACCTGAATTAAGTAGATTCTTGACTCAAATCAGGTGGAGTTTAACTCGAATCAGTTAGAGTTCGACAATAAAATCAAATGACTCTCTTCCATCTATCGTAAAATAGATCAGAGACAAGAGAATTTCCATCATTTTTTTTTCATAAAATAAATCGTGAAACTACTGATTTATATCGTACCCTCAATTCCTCGAGACAGTATAAATCAGTATAGCAAAGTGATAAAGGGTACCAAGTCGACTATTCACCTCCCTATAAACATCAAACTGCCTCAATAATAAACCATATCAGAAGAAAAACCCGAGAAATCTCTCTGCCAGTCCAGAAAATTACCTACAAAAAAGGTCCCCTGAGATCTGCTCCTGGAACGCCTCATCATCAAGATAATTTGATGTCTATCCCATTGTGAGAATACCTCGAACCAGGGTAGAATGGACTCTTCAAAACCCTCAACATCTCCTCACCTCGAGAATAAAAAAAAAAACCCTGCAGCCCCAAAGGATCTGGAACCCCTCAAAACCCCTTCCAAACCTCACACCAGAGTTTCCCAAATTTCCTCAAACAAATCGACAGATATCGACGATGAACAGCTCACCATTCCACCCCCACCTGCCCTCAACCCTCGAAATTCCTCTCTCTCCCTCCCCTCCCCCCGTGTAATTGGAAATGAGAGCACAGTGCTGATGTAGGTGAAACGTTGAGCCAAATTCCAGTAATGCAGGAGAATAGGGAATAGCAGTGAAGTAGTTGGCGATGAAAGGGGAAGGAGGGAGCGAGTGCAAACGGAATGCACCCGTGGAATATCGGGTCACCTCGACAAACGCCTCAGGCCATGTGTCGCCTACGATTTGTCCCCACTCGTTTGTTCTCCCACATTTTCTCAAATCACCAATTTCCTCCCCTTTTTACATATCAATCATATTCCTCTCCATTACAAAGAACTGAGGAAACTAAGTGGGCATTTTATCCTCAAGTATATCTTTGAAAAAAAAAAAATATTCAAACGATAACTTTAGACTGAATGAATTTACAAATTTTTTTTATTTCTCACGTCAAGGCCGAAGTTAATACACTCGTACCACTACGGCACGAGTGAGTACAGTTAATATTCGACCTCCACGATTAACTGAAGAAGAGTGAAGGGTCGAGAGGAAGGGGAGGGGGGGAAAAAGGGGGTTGTGAGTATCAAAGTTGAAGTTTAGCAACCAAAAGCCCAGACACGGCATACAAATGCCAAATCGTGCAGGTGTATGAAAAAACGGTCGATACTCTCTCGTCGCGTTTCACCTCCAGAGTCAACTGAAGAGGTCCCTTGGTCGACCTTAGCCTCCTTTATCTCATTTTTTTGTTCACTCCACTGGATTTTGGCCATTTGGTCCGTCGGGACCGCACGGGCATTTTCACAATTGATCGTTTTTCGATAGTCGCGGTGTACAGAGCCAAAAATTCAATCTCCCCGTTCCTATCATTGGGATTGAGAGGTGGTATAGGAGTGGGAGGAGGATTATTTGGGGATTTTTGCTTCCGGATGGAAGCATTATCATCGACCTATTTTTACATTTTCTAATTTTGGTTGGAAATGATGTAGAATGGTCTGAAACGTAAAAATACAAAGTTTGGAGCCAATGTCCGTCTGTTCGCGTGTCCACTCGGGGGTCACTTTTCCTTAAATTGACCAATTAATTGAGAAAATCATTTCCGAAAAATCTGAAATTTTGTCAGATTGTTGGTATTAGTTGAAGCTAATTCTGTGCCAAATTTCAGCTCGATCGATTGAGTAGTTTTTGAGGAATAGTGATTTGTTTGTAAATTGTTTTTTGTGAATATCTCAGAAATGACCAAACCTATTAGCTTTTTTTTAAAAAATTTTCGTCTCGTCGTCTACTATCTGAATCGACCAGGATATATATACCGGTCGATGCAAGGTTTTAGAGATATGGCCAATTTTCTGTTTTTTGCGGAAAATTCTTATAAATACGCTAACTTTTGAAAAATGGAGATATCAACTTGAAATTTGGCATGAAGGTGACTCTCATGATTTTCATGTTTGATATTAAAAATGAGCTCAATCGGACAAGCGGTTCCGGAGATATTCAACGTTGTATGTAAATCGATTTTATCGAATATCTCAAAAACGACTCAATCGATTAATTTTTTTTTTTTCAAAACCTTCATCTCGATGTCTTCTATCTTAATCAATCAAAATATGTATACCCGTTGATACAAAAATTTCGAGATATGGCTATTTTTCTGTTTTTCACTGAAAATCCTTGTAAACACGTTAACTTTTGAAAAAATGGAGAAATCAATTTGAAATTTGGCATGAAAGTGACTCTCATGATTGTAATATTTGGTATTTCAAATCAGCTCAATCGGACAGGTGGTTCCGGAGATATTCAACTTTCGAGATATGAAATGCAAAACATTTACTATAATAATACGCGAAAAGGATTGAAAGGACCATTCGGAAGCGCTCCATCAATTGATTGATGGCGAAAAAAACGCACACGTAAAGTGAACAAACTCCACAATCGCAAATCTGTAGTTACAAATCTATAGCCGCATGTCGCTGCCGCCTACTTATTTTTTTCGGAAATTGGAGCTCTAGGCGATATATGATGGAATGGGGAATTTGTTGGGTTGAGGGCAGGGAGGTATGAATGGCGAGAACTGCTGTGGGAAGGATCATTGGAATTATTTCAAAGTGTATTAAGACGTTGCAACGAACATTTCTTGCGTACTAAAAAAAAAAAGTTTTGATTCAAGTCGATAATCTACCTCATTCAAGTAGGATGACTCTACCTCAATCAACCCGATTCTTCGACCTATCGTAAGTAAAAAATTGGATTGATTCAGGGAGAAATGCCTCAGTCCGTTTCTCGAACTGATTCAAGTCGAACTTTACCTGATTCAAGTAGAACTCTACCCTACTTAATTCATCATTGAGTTATCGTTAGCCAACTCAATATATTAATTAAGACTACCAGGAATTTTATTATATACACAAATGAGATACAGTAGACTCTCGTTATAGTCGAACGCATGGGGGAGTAGGGGAAGCGAATTCGGAGAATTCGACTATATTTTTCTATCACCACCACGCACTTCGAATTTGAGAGAAATTTATTTTTCGGCTTTATTTCTTCTGTCCTTAACTATAAAAGACATGCTCATGTAATCGAACATGGCGGATGCTATGGGGAGAATCGATTCGATTAATCGAATGGTGACTGAGCATCGGATGAAAGAGTAACAGTTTCATACGGTAGATGGCGCGAAAGGATCTCTCCGTGATTTTTTACATGTGAAGAGCTTCAACAATTTACACCTCCGTGATTTTCGTTAATTGTGCTCTAATGATTATCAATTATCGTCGGTTTTGCGTACAAATAGCTCCATAAACTCCCAAAAAAATCAGAGAACAATAATTTTCTGTAATAATAACGATTTATTGCCATAAATCAATCACTGGGGAATTCTTCGCATTCCCATAATTTCGAGTCGATGTTGCCATGTGATGTAATTAATGGATAATTACCGATAATAAATAATAAATGATAAAGATTAGTGAACCATTGATTACTGTTAATGAGTACTTGCAGGTGGATTAACAATTTTTCTGTGAATTTTTTAATACTGAAACGAAAAAGTTAGGTTAAACACCAAAAAAGTCAGGTAAATTGATGGTTTTTTCATTATTTGATCATTTAATTATTTAATTTAATTGACTCTAAATCATTGATATTATTTATTAGTAATATTGAATTACTTCAATTCATGATATTTGAATCAGGGGTCTGATTCTGGTTTGTGTTTCGTGTGTAAAACTAAAAGTTATAGTTTCTAGGTGATTCTGGAGTTGTGTTTGAATAAATGTTTTAGAAGAAATTTCAAATGTTCCGAAGAATAATTCATTTTTTTCATAACATTTGACAGTCGATAATTAATTGAATAATCGATTATTCAAGAAAACATTTGACATTGATGCTGAAACATTTATTCAAACAACACCAGGGGGTCTATTCTGATTCGTATAAATTGATAAATAAATGAATAAATCTTGATTTTGCTAGTCTTCAGACCGGTAAAAATGACATTTATTCATTTATTTATCAATTTATACGAACCAAAATAGGCCCCCAGAATCACCTCGAAACCATAACTTTTATTTTTTTACACAAAACACAAACCAGAATCAGACCCCTGTAATGAATAAATGAAATTTTAAAAAATTATTTCACTTTAGAATTTTTTTTTCTCAAAAATTCCAAAAAAAAAATCAGAAAAAAATAATTTCCCCATAAATTTCTTTTTTTCAGGATGTTGAGTACCTCAAGATTATGCACGAGGACAATACCAAAGCCCTCATCCTCAAATATATTTCTCTCGAGTCAGAGGATATTTTACAGTCCAATACAGAAAAGACCACATGATTTTTTGAGGATATTACGAGAAAAATCAGCTCTATTGGGGAAAATGAATGAAAAGTTTCAGTTGTAAATTTATAAAAATCAGGGAAAAGGACAAATATTTATTTAAAAGTGAATTGCTTATTAATTACTTATTAGTTTAATTATTCAGATGATAATTCAATTCGATCTATAACCAATTTAAAAAATGAACAATTAATGTTAATTATTTATGAATTAAATGAGTTAAACCAATGATCATGGATTTAATTGATTTTAAAAAATCTTTGTGATGATTCAGGTGGAATAACGAGATTGACAGAGTCTGGTTTATCCATGGTAACATGGAAACTTTTGGGTGAAAAATACCAGTGTCTGAAGGTCAATGGGTCGAGGAATTTGAAAAATATAAACAATATGCAAATTACAAATTGCAAGTGAACTATATTAATTAATTTTATGAGAAAAAATAAAATCAAAAAAATGATTGAACATTATTTTGCATTTCTTTATTCTAAATAAGGGGGCCTATTCTGGTTCGTATAAATTGATAAATAAATGAATAAATCTTGATTTTGCCAGTCTTCAGGGGGCCTATTCTGGTTTGTATAAATGGATAAATAAATGAATAAATGTCATTTTTACCGGTCTGAAGACTGGCAAAATCAAGATTTATTCATTTATTTATCAATTTATACGAACCAGAATAGGCCCCCAGACCGGTAAAAATTACATTTATTCATTTATTTATCCATTTATACAAACCAGAATAGGCCCCTAGGAGAGTTTAAAAGAATCTGGTGGATGAAATACGTCCGTCGAATGTGGGGTAAACTGATAGGGATCATTTGCGTGTGATAATCAACCGTAGGGGAATTCTTAAAATCCATTGGTTTGCAATAACTCATGTTGAAAATCCAATTCAAGCAATTAGGAGTGAATATGGGAATAAGAATCTGAGATTTCTCACTCTCATTCTTGCAATATTTTCTCACAAAACTCACGCGTTGTTATTCTTTTATTGTTTTTATTACTCTTTTATTCAGCTGTGAATTTAATCTAGATTTTTTTATTTGGCAGCCAAAATTTCATTTGATTTTATCTCAGAAAGTACAATGATTATATATCATATATCACTTGCTCATTCGATTAATGGTTGTCGTCATTATGAAATGAAAATTTCGACGTTAATTTTCATTACGTCAATCATTCAAATTTTCATGTCAATCGGTGATCAACAACGCGGCCGCTTGCGGCCGCGGTGGCGCTAGTAATTTTATATGCCTCACCAGAGAGAACAATGGATTGTTTACATTTTAGGGCCCGAAAGGATATAGAGTGGGAGAAGCGTTAATCTTCGAAAAAATCGATATGAGGGGAAGTTCGACTATAACGAGAGTGCTTATAACGAGAGTCTACTGTACTATGCACACAATGAAGGGTAGGAATTGGTAGAAATTAAGCTATTGGTATGATGAAAATTCCGCCACAAATTTTGAGATGAATAAACACTCACACATGTTGTGGGTATATTCGCCCAGTTAGCGGGAAAATCCCGTTGAATGGATCCTATATCAATTAATCCCAGTGGCCAAACTGCTTCACATCCTCCTCCTAGCCCCAACTGTATTGATTCCAGTACAAATATCAGTAATGACCCGGTATTCGATTCTGCCTCATTTCAATCACGACTATGAAAATCGAATCGACAAGTAAGTATTTTAATCGTAAGAATTGCAAATTCCCACGCAGACATTTCCCGTTACTTAGAGTATTTAGGAGGTTATACGCTTTGTTAGATTAATACTCAAATTTTTTTTTAATGAGAAGTGGTTGAGGAGCTGCTTTAATTACTTACTAATGAATAAACAGGAAAGGTGGATGAGAAGGCGACGCAATTACACGCGATAGCGTCGTTGAAAGTACTGCTGGATGCAACGAGGCCTCAGAATGGTGCAGCAACGTCATCATCAGCGCATTACTCAGGCTCGAGGGAAACAGCTTTACAGTTACAGCAGGGGTCACAAGGTACTACAACTACAACAACTACGACGACAACAGCTGGGACCACTGCCGGAATTCAGGAACTTCCAAATGGCGGCATTGCATCTGGACTCGATGCCGGACTCGAATCGGTTTGTACTACTTGTTTTTTAAACACTATTGTACTGAAAATTGAACGAAACGTTTCTATTGATTAAATTGAAAATACCTCACTATACACGGAGAGAAATTTTTAGTAAAAATTACCATTCCGTTTGATAAATGTGAACTTCCATAAATTTTTTCTTCTTTTCTAACTGGAAATTAGTAAAATTTTAAATTTTAAACAATAAAATTTGATATATAAAAATTAAATTTTATTTTCCGTTTGAGAAATATTCTCTTGATGAGAATAAATAATGTCCAAGTTGTGTTATATTTTATCCTTCCAGCACAGTAATTCTTGTCTAGAGTTCCATGAAAATTCTAGGTTTGATTAGTAAATTTTACTAGTCGTCTGGATAAAAATCACCCTACCGGTAGGATAGGAATTACTGTACTGTCAAGGTAATTTTTATCTAGACAGAATGGTAAAATTTACTAACCAAACCTAGAATTTTTATTAAAATCTAGACAAAAAATACTACGCTGGAAGGGTAAAATTTAACACAAGTTGGATATTATTTATTCATATCAGGACAATATTTCTCAAACGAAAAATAAAATTTCATTTTTATATATAATATTTTATTATTTAAAATTGAATTTTGATAAATTTTTAAATAGGATAGTAATTTTTACTAAAAATTTCTCTCCGTATATCTCAGTCTTCTTAAAAATCTTAAATCGGCATAATTGACATAAAAAACTTTACATAATTTTGAAGCTATTGATAAAATAATTTTTGCAAAATAATTGACCTCAACTCCTTCAACCGTACTTCATCACTAATGTATTCCATTCATCCGGCAAAATTTGCATTAAAGACTTGTTTCATAAAGATCACGAGCAATCATTAATTCGTTAAAATGCCTCCATAGAAATTCTAAATTGAACCTGTTGACTTTAATAATTCAAGGGTGAAGAAGATGAACCACCAGAGGCACTGGACATGGGTTGGCCTAACACTGGAAAAAAACGTCTCACCTACATTCTAGTTGCACCAATACTATTCCCCCTGTGGCTCACTCTACCAGACACACGAACCCCGAGAGGTAACAATGAATATTATTGACAGGCTAATTATCCATCAGCCAAATAATATTACCGCCCGCTATTTTCCTCTCCATCACTGTCGCCTAATCTATATGAGAATATGCCCATCAGGTTCATCAAATCCAATTAATCATCTCATCTGTATCAATTGTCGAAATTAATCAATATAAATGATTATTTTCTAGGTAAAAAGTTCTTCGCAGTTACATTCATCGGTTCCATCATCTGGATAGCAGGCTACTCGTATCTGATGGTCTGGTGGGCAAATGTTGCTGGTGATACGATACGAATACCACCCGAAGTAATGGGTCTCACATTCCTCGCTGCTGGAACTAGTATACCCGATCTAATAACCAGTGTCATTGTTGCGCGTAAGGGTTTTGGTGATATGGCAGTATCGAGCTCGGTTGGCAGCAATATATTCGATGTTACTGTTGGGTAAGTAAATCTGTACCTTTTCATTATCTCTAAACAAACATTGGCATTTACCAAACAAAAAGATTATTTGAATTCATTTTTTTAAAAATGCATAGTTAAGAAACATCTAGATCTAGATTCTCATTTTTTGATGATCTCCAGTGCAATGAATGCATGATGATGTATTTTGAAAATAAATTTTTTTTCTCTGTGAAATTAAAATCAGCACTTGTATAAAGAAAATAAGAAAAATTATACTTTTTGTAGTTGCCTCGTTGAATACATGACTAAATTACATTCATGATTGTGAATGAAATTTGCGAAACCTATAATAATATTCTCCAGATGAATAATTTAAGAAAAAAATTCAAAGATTAAAAATTAAGACATGAAAAATAGCAAAAGTCAATGCTCTTAGGCTTCCGGTACCCTGGCTACTATACGGTCTGATCTACGGCAAGCCAGTCGAGGTAAACTCAGTCGGAATGGTGTGCAGCATTGCCATACTCTTCTGCATGCTCCTCTTCGTTATATTGAGTATTGCATTCTTCAAGTGGCGAATGAACAGAGGCCTCGGATTCACCATGTTCCTTCTATACTTCGTATTCGTCGCCGTATCGCTCATGTTCGAATACGAAATGCTCGTTTGTCCCGTTTAGAATATTATTATTGATACCGAGGAACCCATTCGGAACTCAAATAAATTTCCAAGTATAGTAATAAATGGCTTTAAAGAAAAAAGCAATCGTCAACTCCCCACAAAAATCTACAAAACTATAATCAACAAATCGTTATTCTAGTGAAAATTATGTAAATATTGTATAAAATCTTTAAAAAAAATATATCACTCGTGCTTTTTATCTAGTCAAGATACTGTTGATCTGTATGAGAACGTTGGTCTGTCGTTGAGAATAATATATATATAAATATATAAATATATAAAACAATATAACTTTATAACTTGTTATCTGCACTCGGTAATATTTTTCCTTGCTGAATTTGTTTCATCAAATGGATATACATTGAAATATTCACAGTAAAACGTTCCCTAGTTTCTCATGGCAAAAAAAATAATAATACACCAAGTAAGAAAAAAAATACGTATAAATGCAACAGAAACAATTGTGTGTCACCTCACGATGCAAAAACTTCAGTAGAAAATGGTGGAGCACTCGAGTGTCATGAAGTCGATATGTCACGTTTTACGTTTTTACGATTTTAAAACATGATTATAGAATATTATAGCTGATAAGATGAAACATTTTTCGCAATTTTGTATAACAAAAAAAAAACAAATAATACTTAAATAGAAAAAAAAAGTGTAATCAAGTGGAATAAAAATGTTGAGTGTAGTTATTTGGAGGTGTTATAGTATTAGACTGGAGCAATCTAAACGTGACTTATTTGAAATTATGCCTCGAGTGTTCGACTTTGAAACCGATGTGTGTTGACTTATTGTTAATGTTAACATTTAATAGTTGATAAATTTCGAGAGGGGGAGGGGGGGGGGTGAGAGCCTACAATGGTGGCCTAAAAAAAGCCCAAAATTATGAAAAATTAAAATATATTATATGGAATAGTTAACATTTCTCCATATAGTTTATTATATAAAAAAATTAGCAATTGTTCACAATTTTAAATAATATAATGTTACATAATCAACATTATTCATTTATATTTTAACCTAAATTTCTCACAGATCGATTGTTTGCATATAGATTGGAGTATCGAATTGTTTTTTTACGTGACAAAAAACAAATAATGTAGTTATGAATTTATAATGGCTCAGAGGAGACAAATAAAACAAACTCTATATCATCTGTTATAAGAAAAAAAAAATAGATTGAAAAATCAGTTTTAACGTTGGAGGATTGTGGGGTTTCGGCGTCTGCTGAAAATTCACTGAATAAATATGAAAATAATTGAAATAATCTCATGAATAAGATAAGCATAAACAACAGTGTTCCTCGGTATCGTAGTTACCTAGGTGTAAAAATATATATATATATACATAAATAATAAATTAACGCGTTAAAAAATCTAGTGAATTATGCACAATACGATCTTCCCGAAGTATATCGATCCGCGTGAGGAAAATAAATAAGATTGGGCAATGCCCTGTGAAAAAAACGGCAAAGAAAAATAAACAAAAAAATAAATAAACTGAATAAACCAAAAAATCATAAAGCTTAGTTATTAGCAAATTGAAATGACAATTTTAGGTTGAAAATGTGAGTGTGAGTGTGTGTGTGTGTGTGTGTGTGTGTGTGTGTGTGTGTGGGGGGGGGGGGGGGGTGAGAGAGGGAGAGAGAGAGAGAGAGAGAGAGAGAGAGAGAGAGAGAGAGAGAGAGAGAGAGAGAGAGAGAGAGAGAGAGAGAGAGAGAGAGAGAGAGAGAGAGAGAGAGAGAGAGAGAAATAATCGATGAATAATACATAAATATACATCATTTTTTATGATAAAATTGATATATATTATTCATATACCGTGAGGGTACCAGTTGCCGGACGGGACCGAGTTGTCGGATGGGGAAATAACTAGTCCGAGAACTAGGTGTCCGAGATCTGGGCCCTTGAATTAACATGGGAAGGATAGGACGTCCGATAACTAGTGCCAGTTTACTTTTTCGTAAACATCTTGTTTTTTTCCTGTAATAAGCTAAAATATGGGTAAACAGTTATTGAATCACAGAGAAAAGACATTGATAAATATCTTCAATCCTTCATACACATGATTTATGCAAAAACGTTTTCATTATTGAACTTTCCGTTAAGATTTTTTCCTTAACCGTGCGGTAACTGGGTCCCTCACGGTAATGCATCGGTAACAACATCAAGCCGATGTAATTGCAGCTCAAGCTTCGTGTCTCTCGTATATTATTGCGTGACCTTCATCCCCACCCCCTTTTCCCTTCCAATCATATTTGATGAATTACACTTCTCTCTCAAATATTATTCCCATTTCCTCCTGGATCCTAATGAATTGCAGCTGTCGCTGTTACAGGAAAGAAAAAATTAAAGAAAAGATTCATTATGAACAGAAGCAAAACCGACACGAGGTGCGAGCATCACTTATGTTGGTCATTGATAATTTGTACTCAAGTATTTTATCATTAAACATTAAATGCAACAGGTGGTGATAATAATGAGAGGATTTTGAAAGGATTTATCAGATGACAATTTTTTGCTGAATTTTGTTAATTAAAAAACAATTGTATGAACATAATAAACAAAAAAAAACATGTTGTTGGTCCATTGTTTGATTGAAGAAATGTGGAAAACCTGGGTGGAAATATTCAAAATAATGTTATGATTAGGCGTGAATTATTGGTAATTTGAATGGAAATTTTCATCATTGAAAATTATATCAAACGACGACAAACAACAAAAAAAATGATATATCTGTCATATAATAAATGACAAGGCATGAACGCACATATCAGAGAGAGAGACGTTTAAATTTAGATATCATTAGATCGTGGATGAAAGCGGTATTAGATTAAAAGTCCACTCGTAAGATTTGACATAGTTTATTGATCAATAAAGGATGAATAAAGAGCGTTGAAGTTTCCAAGATTACGAAATGATTAATATTAAGATTTTAATTGAATAATAAAAGGCGACGACACACGATAAAACGAGTCGCAATATTATAATATAGAAGAAAAAAAAATACCAATTATCATTAATCGATAGTTAGGAAAATTATAAATAATATACCATTTTTTGCGTAATTAATCGTCTCTGGATAAGACGTTTTACTGATTATTACCATTAATTGGTTGAGTATTGTGTTTAAACCATTGTATTACATTTATGTGTAGGGTTTTTGACCCCGTCCAATGATGTTATTGATGGAAATACAAAATGAGAATTTTTGAGTGAACAATTGCTGGGAAAAACCTTCATGAGACAAAATAAAAAAATTGATGGAAAAAATTATGAAAAAAATAGGCATTATGTAAAATAGGTTACATTGTTAACAAATGTTAATACAGGTCCAGTTGTGTTTGATTATTCCATTAATAGTGAACGAACCAACGAAGAAACATAAATAAAAAGTTACAAGTTTTGTTATTTTATTTTTTTATCATTTTTCATTCAATGATAAATTAGGAAATACTGTTGTTTTTTTTTATTGAGATGGGGTGGGGTAAAATGGACTTTTTTTAATTCTTCAATTTTACCTGAATGAACACCGGAATTTGTAAAATTGGGAGGAAAACTCCTGAAATTTCTAAAAAAAAAGAAAAACGCTCCATTTTACCCCACTCTCTTCCTATAAATTCGTGTACCAAAATTATTAAAAAAAATCATTATTCAACTAACGACCACTCGAGTTTTTATGATATAAATCATCGAGATATTAATTATATATGAGTGAAAGATCGAGAAGCAAAAAAATATCAAGAATTGAGCCGAATGATTTTTTTTCATGGAGATAAACAAAATGAAAACATTGCGATAAATTGATTGAAAATTTATGAATTAACTAACAAATAGTACAGCGATATATCATGCGGTAGGGTCATTGAATAATTACAAAAATGGCATTTTTCGGGGAGGGAATTATCAGAATGACACAGACACGTCAAATTGGACAGAAAAAAGAGATTGAATGCTACATTTGACATACGCAAAGGCGATTCGCTTTCGGAGTCAGTATCGAATTAGCGATTAAAGCGATATTCGCGTATTTTCGATAGTTGTCATAACGAAAAAACCAAATGGAGTATCAAAATTATACAAAAAAAAATATATACGTGGAGATGAATATTCAACGAATATTTATTTCCTACCATAAATAATTGTAACTTCAATAAAACAATCGCACATTATCTGATTAAGCCGTGATAAAATTGACGTCTAAAAAACCATTTTCATTGTAGAGGACAAAAAAGGAGAGAATTTTAAAAAAAAAAACCTAAAAGAGAACAAAAAACATTAAGACTGGGCTTTGATAATTCGGCAATGCCATCGTCGCTGTTGATAAGTGCAATAACAAAAATTGATAGATGATGAGAATGATTTAGATTATTTATTTAGATATTAACAGTAAATTGTGCTGCTTAACACTGATTTCTCCCCATTCTTTAATTTATCTTTTTGTGGAAAAAAATGAACATTTTCATCTCCAATAACTCACAGATTGCACAGTAAAATTTGCCAATTTTCACCTCATTTTCAAGTATTTCCTCGATTCTTCAAAATTAGATAAAATTGATGAAATTTGCATCATTAGTCTAGGAGTTATTGAATATTTATGATTAACATTTTTTTCCAATCAATTCCACTCTTTATTTTATGTACGTATTTTCTTCAATCAATCAACTAGATACTCTAGACAATTATAAAACCAAAACGAACAAAAATAAAACGACTGACATCGTTTTGAATGCATATTTATACAAAGACAAAATAATTTTAAAAAAAATCACTATACAGGAACAATAACAATGATGCATTTCAAAATTAGCGTACGATTTTATTAAACTCGTTAATTACACGGCCGTGAGTGTTTTTAGTATTGAGAATTACTGGTCAATGATTAACGCTGTTCGATGTTTCAAATGAAAAAAAAAAGGAATATTAAAAGAGAATTTTAATATTCAGGAACAATGAAAAATACGGGAACCCAAAAAGCAGTAAAAAAGAGAGAAACGAAATAATAATGAAAAAAAGCCGAAATGAAGTCACGCGTATAATTTATGATACTGGCCCCACTGCGATGAGTTGAAACCCCCTGCACAAACATCTAGTAAAACAAAAACATTCAAAAAGATCCCAAAAATGTAAAGAGAACAGGAAAGAAAAAGTAACAAAAAAAAAAAAAACAAACTCAACATTTATTATATCCTTATATACAAAATTTTTACGGCATATACGAAATACGATGTAGAGCAGTATAAAAGTTTTAAATACATGCGTAGGTTAATTGTTGTTGTCTACCATAACTAGTGAATTAATATTATACATGTATAGACGAGAAAACCTTTAATTGATAAGCCACAAAAATCCGATGATTACCTAAATAATTGAGTAAATAAAGAAACGATTGAATTAGATTATGGAGCAAACGTGAGAATGATTGAGGATATTATGCGTGATAATTTATTCAAGAGTATTAATAAACATCAAATGATAAAAAAATGCAATTGTTCAATGAAAGAAATTAAGTAAATTAATGCATTGTAGGTATTAAATTAATAATGTATTATACATATATACATATATATAATATATATTCACACACATATGTTGTTCTGTACATATCGGTATGTGTATATATGTATATACATATCAAACATGAATAAATTGATAATGAAAAATAATAAAGACGAATGATGAATATGGCATTCACACTTGATTAATAGATAAATGAAAGCTTGCTTGTGCTCGCCTTCAAAATACTAAATATAAATAGGACAAGAAAGATTTCAAGAGTGTGCATAATTATAGAATTTACGATGGCGGTTAAAAAGTGCTCATTTCAACGCCTGACAAGAAATTAAAAAAAAACAATATATTTGAAAAAAAAGAGATAAAGAAGTAACCGTGTTATGTAGGAAATATCTTATGCTAAGCACGGTTCCTCATGTTACATGTTGAATTATTAAAAGAAAAACAATTGAATGAAATAATGACAAAAAAAAAATGAAGATAAATAAATGATAAAAAAAATAAGTCCGTAATTTTTTGGTCCGTTACTGCAAATTGTTTGAGATTATTATACACAAATAAAATCATACATTTACTTACATACATATAGGTATATAAATGACTATTGAATATGTTATATACTTGCCAACATTAAAGATGAAATGGGTAAAGAAAAATTATAATGATACTAATTATGGGAAAAAAGCGTAGTCCAAATTTTTTCGCCTCGCTTTTTTAGTGTAAAAACAATAATGAAGATGATGAGCCTTTTAATCGACCGAAGCTGACATTTATGTTATATACGTGCACTGCTGATATCAACATGGTCCTGAAAAAAAAAATAATTATTATCCCCGAGTTCACTGTAACGTGGCAACTCCATTATAAAAACTGCATACACTATTTCCTTTTAACCAATTAAAAAAAATAATGGGCTCGAAATATGACACAAATTGTAATAATATTTGATGAAATTTTTTGAGCATTTTGTGTATGTTTGGTAGATGAAATTGTTATTTATCAAAAGAAAAATGTGCAATTTTTTTTCAAGCTACACTTTTAACTTCAATTCATTTATTCCGTTAATTCTTCTTCTCTTCTATCCATTGACGTCAGCTAATATCATCAGTCACGAAAAGATATGAATAACAAAAACAATCTAATAATTCAAAAAGTTTCTTGCACTAAAATTCTATGAATACAACAACTCTGTAACTGGACTCCATAAATTAACAAATTCACTATATAATGAAATGAAAAAAAAATTGTAACTTATGCAAACCTCACTGATATTCTGGTAATGCCTATACTGTTAATGAAAATTCATAAATTACAACATATTCATGCTACGCTTTCTCACCTGGTTCCTATTCAATCAATAGCTTCATTAAACGCTGTAACGTTGAGCGAAAGACTAATTACCACTAAAATTAACTAAAAATTGAGCATAATCATATTATCAAAAAAAAAAAAAAAGTGCTATAGAAGTGATGCGCAGGGTGCGATTGGTAGATCCAATTGATGAAAACTAGGTGCTATCCTAGAAGTTACTTGCATTATCGAATTAAAAGATTTTTAAAATTGAAATGAAAAATGAAGAATAAACGAACAATGAATTGTAGAAAAACCGACAACTACTTTCACTTCCATTATCTCCTTTTATTCATTATAAAAAAAAAAAAAAAAAACGTCTATCTTCAAGCTGTCTTTGCACTCTTATCCTATTCACAGCTTTTGCTTAACCGAGTTCTCCAAATATTTTAGCAAATCTTTCGAAAACGACAAGGAATCAATAATATATATACTCAAAGAAAATGTTATAACATGAGGAAGAGCACTGGGTCATGAACGTTTATCATTCAACTATTTTAATTAACCTTTCATGTTCTTTTTTCTTTGTACAAACGAGAATAAAAGGAGCAGTATATGAGAATGCATTTTCAAACTTTAGAGACTCATTCTTATCGAGTAGATGCCCGTGCATGATTGGTCAATAAAAATCCAACTTCAGTGAATATCTTGGGGAAATAAAAATGATGATGATGATAATAATAGGAATAATATGCAGCAAAAAAGGGAGGATATTTCTTTAAAAAAAAAAAGGAAACAACATGAATGATAGAATCCCAATGTCGAAAATGCACTCCACACGCAAGAGTTGGGTTTATAGATTCCATCGATTATTGCATACAATATACTATTATCCATTATTTCGTACCAAGTACAGCTAGAACTATCAGAGTAAATTTCTCATCGTAGGAAGATTGATCTAATAAAGAAAAAAATTGAGAAAATTCCTCAAATTAATCGATAAATGAGTAAATAATATTTGAGTGAGAGCAGTGGAGGGCTTGTGTGGTATATTTTCATACCATTCTCTTTCCCTCCCCCTCAATTTTATCTTGCGCCTCCCCCCGTCCCTCTCTCCTAATCCTCATCGTCTTCTTTCTCTCCACCAGCCTAACAATGATTAATGAATTAAGTAATTGAATAAAGAAGGAAATAAAACATGAAAGAACATATTGTAATCTATTGTAGATTGTTGTAGATAAATTATACGGTCAACCGTAAATTGTTACTTTTTGTCGACAATATAAAATACACAGATATATAAGTAATTAAGTCATGTTTTATTATTTACATATCAGCCCTCAGTATGTTTTAAGTTTGAATGACAATGCAATCATTTGTGATTATTGAGAAATTATGTTGATTTACATTTTCAGGGAGAGTGATACAGAACGGGTGATATTTAGGAAACTAGTAGGTTCACGAAAAAATGTCAAAAGATCTTTCTTGTAAGTCGTGAAATTATTTACAAAAAAGGTATTTTCACATTTTAGCGTAAAACCACCGGGTACCGAGATATTCACTAATTACTCAAAGCATAATTATTAAACTGATTTCAATCACTCCATCATTACTGATTTAAAAATACTGAGAATTCATTGTGTAGTATTGGGCATTGTTGGTGATCCTACAACATCAATAATGTCTCCCTTCACTTCTGGCTCACTCTTGGGTAGGAGAGCAGGTGGTATTGTCAACGTCTGAAACAACGAATTAATCAATGAAATTACGTAATTCATCAATAACGGTTTATAACTTCTCCAACGAATTCACCGATTTAATTACCTTTCCAGGAGCCAGAGCCTCGTACTGATGACGCAACGACTGCAATTCATAATCACAAGTTGCGAGGGCACCCCGTAGCTCGTAATGAAGAACAATATCACTTCGTAAATCATTAAATTGCTGGCAAATTTGTTCAGTGGGTGGTGGATTGAGCTCGATCTGAAGTTCATTGAGCATCTGTTCAATTCCCTTCATTTTCTTTTGGCCAAGACTGCTAGGTAATTTAATGCGTTGAGACCGTAGACTCACACCACTATTTTTAAAGTCTGGGAATTTTATTCCAGCTGACTCAACAATCTGGAGTTTTTGGGTATATGCAGCCTCAGATTTGTTTGGTCTGTTGCGAGATGTTGTGGTATTTTTTTTCACTGTTTTTTTCTCATTTTTTCGAGGGTCTGCTTGGTGATCAGCTGCTGTTATTAATTTCTGCAAGTCTTGGGTTTTACGGTCTCGTTCTTTCTTCCTCTGCTCAATCTTTCGTAGTTCAGCAAGAAGTGTTTGCTCCTCCTCTACTTGTACTTGGGTACGCTCGAATAATTTTTTTAACTGCTCTTTTCGACGCTTCTCATGTTCAGCGTCAAAACTGTAAATTTTGTCACTGTGGGATTTGGCTTTTGTTAGGGCGCCACACACTTGGTAATATCTGGAATAAAATGACAGAAATAGAAGTGAATTATGGGGGGAATGAGTGAATTTTTAGGCTAGAATAAAAATTACAGAGATAAACAAGTGGGATATTGCTTTATTCATCTCCTAAGCATAGTTATTTTTGCTAATAAATTAGCAATTTGCTTCCGAATGGACTTGCTCTATGGTGTTAATTGGCAGAAGAATTTATCAATTTTATTCATAAATAGAATATGAATTACGAATTTGAGATAAGCCATCAATTAATGAATCATTCTCAGTCTATTTTTTTGAAAAGTCATGAACAATTTGATCTTTTTTAGTGATTCTTAGTTTTTTATGATGTAATTAACATTGTCGGGTATTCCATGGGACAGCATTGAATCAAAGATGTTTTTTCCTTTCGATTTAATGATTAATAAATAAAGAATCTTGATTAACTCTTGATGGAATCAACCAAGTGCCGATTAAGTCTCAATGTCAATGAATTCTTTGATGAATCTGAGTTTTTGCATCATTTTCTATTGATGTTTTTCTCTTGTTTATTCTCGAAGGGAGTTTCCTTTAATATCTGCAGTTATTTAATTTAAATTTAATGAATTCTCATCAATTGAATGCTAAGATGAATTGAATGAATACTAAGATAGTGAAATTTCCAATTTTACCTTCTTTGATACCTTCTTTTTTATTTGGAATTGATTTTGGTATTGATTCAAAATATAGTTCGTTATTTTTAATCGTAGAAGAAGAAAGTTAATATCATTCAAAAACAAACTAAATTGAAAATTGATAAGTATCCAAAAGATTAAAATAATTAATTGTTGAATTATCGTCGAAAATTTGATTTTCAAAACTTTGAGGTTCAAAACTTTAAGGATCCAAAACTATAATGCACCAAGTCCCGATTAGATTCCAACTAAGTCTTGATTATACCCCGACTAAATCTCGATTAAATCCCAACTAGATGCCGATTAAATCCCAACTAAACCTTCATTATATCCAAATTAAGCCCCGATTTCAATGAATTTTTCAGAGTTTACTTGGAGCCATAACTGAATAATTCAAGAACGAAATACACTAACCCCACCATCTTTGAACTCGGTCAAGAGGACATCGAAAGGAATATTTTGATCCGTTATGGGATCGATTAAAATGATTAATTTTTGAGCTATTGTCGAAAAATCGTTTCTTTAAAAAATTCCAATATTTAAAAAACTACTTCATGTATCAAGTTTCAATTGGTGTTGTTGAACAACGCTTACGAATGTGTACGTTTAACAAAAAAAATCATGGAATTCGATGCATTCTTCATGGAGAAATTTTCAATGAAACCCTTACAGGGTCTGATCACATACATACATACACATACATACATACATACATACATACATACAGACATGGTCTAAAAATCACATTTTTCGACTAAATAGACCTTAATTAGTCAACCTAACACAAAATCCGAAACTTAAATTTTGAAGATTACAATGCTTTCATTAGGAAGCAAAAAGTGTTGCGAAGTGATTAATTGATAAATTCTCCTCATTCATTATTTACCTCTCCTTCAAGTCTTCCACAGTCCTAGGAGTAAACTTGGACGTATCCCACCGATCTTGAATGATGATAAATCTTAAATCAAATCTCCTGCACAGGTCGAACAGATGATCAGTCTCAGTCCTCGTCCACCCATTGCTCACCAGATGCTGTACATACTCTGCATTTGAATAATTAGGAATGGGAACTTGCTTATTGAATTTAGCAAATGGATAATCCTTTCCAGCATCAGCCACTCGTCTCCAATGATGAAAGACAGCTCCATCGGTCCTCGCTGGATTAGTGAATGGTGTCCACTTCCAATTTCTCACCTTCTTCATACCCAGTTTGGCCCTCGCCTGCTTGTACCCCTTTCCAGTATCCGTAGGAAATAGGGGTGGTACATCAGTATTATCTTTACAAAGTAGAGCAAAGACTTCCCTGTGCATTCCCTCTGGACGTTTTGGCACTTTATTTTGATAATCATATTTACGTTTCTTCTTATCATTCCCAAATATTGATTCACGAGTCAATTCAGTGGCTGCTGGGCCCTCGATGTCTAGGATATCACGAACGTCAGACGACATGATTCATTTATTTCTATTGTTTTCAATTAAAGTTGTTCATTCAGTACTTGTACAAAATTCAATGTTTTTCATCAATTATCATCACTTTTAACACATTAATCAATGTTTATATCCATACAGAAACACTCAGAAATCACTAAATTTAAAAAATTAATTCAATTTTTCATCATTAATTACATAAATTGACTGAAAAGTTTTGCAGTTTGTCGATAAGTTTTGGCTATTTTTGAGGTTAAACCTCAGTGTTAGTTAGTCGGGATATCGAGGTCGATAATGAAGAAATCGTGTATATATGGAGGCTAGAGACATCTAGATGAATTTAGAGAGACTAATGAGCTCGACTGATAGAGGGGTAAGACGGTGGGGACGGGCCAGGACAGGCCTCTCTCCAACTAGCCCAACTAGTAGATGGACAAAGTCTTTTAATCTCAATCTTACGTCATTCACACTCTAAATGACGCAAATGTGCGCATCGTGATAATATATTAACGAAATAAACAAAAGGTACACGCAACCTGACGCAACCCTCCCAAGGAGTCAAGGTTAATTCAGGTTTTTATGTGTGATTTATTGAGCAGTTGGAGTGAAATTAGTTTGGAATTTTCTCGAGTTTTAGTTCTCATTTCCTTCGTTTTTGCACTTGTCTCGAAAACCTCTCATGTGTCCTGGAACTTCATTATGGAGGCTTGACGATTCCGTCGAGTTTCACTGTTCTCTTTCTCTCCAACCGCAATGTTCTTTGGAAATATAGTTTCTCGGGGTTTGACCAAAGTTCTGGACATTTTGGTGACTCTGGAAGTTTAAATACTGCTCTAGGAACGTGGATAATCGATTATTTTCGTCTACTTACCGTGAAACTTTGAACAATCCAAGGAATCCATTATTTTGTTGAGTATATCAGCTATTTGAGGTATTTATATCCTTCAAGATTGCTTCAACTTGTTAAAGAAATTATTTAGGGGAGCGTTTTGTATTTTCCAAAGGACAAGAAACGAAATTTATATATTTTTGGATAATCTGTTGAATAATTTACATGTCAATTCTAGTCTAATTGCTGTGTTCATCATCAGTATCGAGGGTTTCCACAATGAATGTAATTTCTATGCAAATCTGTAAATAACCCATTATTCTATAGAACCTATTAATGACGATGATAATATATTTGATAATTCCAAAAATTGTTTGACACGCTTTGGAATACCAATTATGAAATCGATTTCTCAATTTCTCGATTAGAGCAGCTCTCATTGATTTTTTTTTTTTTCATAATTCAAATCCAATTCACCATTTTCATTAATTGTTCATTTATCTCGTGAACGAGTGATTTTAGGAAGAAATGTCAAAAGACCATTTTTGTAGTTGAATAAGTTTCCAACAACAATTGTCTCTTGACATTTTATCATAAAATCCCACGTTACCGAGTTAATTCAACATTTAAGATGTTGAAAATGTACTCAATCGTTCGATATCTACGAAAATTCAGATGTCAGCTGCAAAAACCGAAAGTGATATGGAGTACACTGACTCCGACTGCAGTGATACAGGATACGATGATTACTACAATTGTCAGCCCTGGGGTGATGCTGATAATGAGGCTGAGAAAGCTGATCAGACACGAAAAGATCCTGAACACGCTGTTCACGATTGTTTGCGAGTGGAGGAAGTCGAGAGATTATTGAATGAGAATGTCGAAATACTCAGCAATAGCCTTCACATAACGCCATCATTGGCCAAAGTTCTTTTACACACCCATGACTGGGCCCTGCAGGAGGTCATGACCAAGTACAGAGAAAATGCTTCCAGTTTACTAATCAATTCAAAGATCAAACCAAGTCAACCACCTGATCCTGCATCAGCAATTAAAGGCCGTAAAGGGGGCACTTGTACTGTTTGTATGGCACTTTATAATCCTGACAAGTTTGCTACACTCACCTGTGGACATTCATTCTGTAAGGATTGTTGGTGTATGCATTTTGAAGTGCAAATAACGCAAGGAATCTCAACAGGTATGAATAAAATTACTGTCTTCCTGATTAAGACTTATTTTTCAACTGAACAAAATTATTTCTACCAAAATCAAAGTCATTTTTCTATTGAATAAAATCTTATGAATAAATGTTATCAATTAGTGAACAATGTTACAATTCTTCAGCAAAAAAATTTTTGATAATTTTGATAATGATTGATATTCACAATAAACAATGAACTCTTTTCAGATATTGGCTGTATGGCTCAAAATTGTGAAGTCCTAGTACCCGAAGACTTTGTCCTTCAGCTCCTAACAAAACCCTCAATGAGAGACAAGTATCAGCACTTTGCATTTCGTGATTATGTCAAGAGCCATCCACAACTACGATTCTGTCCAGGTCAAAATTGTCAAATTGTGTTGAGATCGAAGGAACTTCGAGCCAAACGTGTTCAGTGTCAAGCCTGCAAAACCGTTTTCTGGTCATTTTAATTTCATTCAATACAAAATTACCTTCAAATCACATTGAATTTACATGAAATTATTTCGATAATGAGTCATTTTATGGCTAAATCCAAATAATTTCAAATTTGATAAAAGTCTGACTACCCAACTAAATAATTTATCATCAATCTTCCTTCTATTTTAGCTTTTGTTGTGGTACAGATTATCACGCACCAACCGACTGTAACACAATAAAAAAATGGATGACAAAGTGTGCAGATGATTCCGAAACATCAAATTACATATGTGCACATACCAAAGATTGTCCAAAATGTCACTTCTGTATAGAAAAAAATGGTGGCTGCAATCATATGCAGTGTTATGGCTGTAAAGCTGAATTTTGCTGGATATGCCTTAATGATTGGAAAGCACATGGTAGCGAGTATTATGAGTGTTCTCGTTACAAGGATAATCCAAATATTGATAATGAGAGTGTTCATGCAAAGGCACGTGAGGCACTTAAGAAGTATCTTCATTATTACGAGAGGGTAAGACAATTTAATTTTTACATACTAACGATTTTCTGACAATTTTCATCTTAAAATTGAGCCTCGATATTCTCTGGATTTTATCTCTTCGGTTTTATCTTTATAATTGTTTTGTCTTTTACTTCAGTGGGAAAATCACAGTAAGTCCCTAAAACTCGAGGAGCAAACGCTGGAGAAGATTAAATCAAGAATCAATCAAAAGGTCATGGATGCCAGTGGCACTTGGATTGATTGGCAGCATTTGTTTGAAGCAGCTTCACTTCTTGCTCGTTGTCGTTATACCCTCCAGTACACTTATCCTTACGCTTATTACATGGACTCTGGACCCAGAAAGGCATTGTTTGAGTACCAGCAGGCACAGCTTGAAGCTGAAATTGAGAATCTTTCGTGGAAAATTGAGAGAGCAGAGACAACTGATCGTGGAGATCTTGAGAATCAGATGGATATTGCTGAGAAACGTCGGCAAACTTTGCTCAAGGATTTCTTAGAAGTAAATAGATCTTTTTATTTTATTTTTGACTATTTTCGGAGTTTTTCGATGGAGATCATTAGAAGAATACAATATTGATTATTTGGGTTTATTTTTGCAGAGTGATGAACCAAGTGATAAACCAATCAATCAGGAGGGACGAGCTTGATTGGGCTTCAATAATGTCTTGAAATAAAAATAGAAATGAATTACGAAGTGGTGAAACAAAATGAGTCGAAGACTCGCGTATTATTTTGCGAATAACTTCGGAATGAAGAGGTCTAGAGGAATTTTTGAAATGATCTTTTTTGTAGGAAATTTTGTAAACTACAAAAAATGTCTCTTGTCATTTTTCGATCAACCTGATAATTTCAGAGATATCAGCAAAATTATTTTCATAGAATTTTTGACAAATTCAGAACGTATATTTAGATTATTTCGTTGATATCATCTATTTATTCCAGTGATATTCGCGGGACAATTGGTATGAAATTATTGATGTTTTCATATTTTCACCACTTCAATCAAGAAATATATTACCGAAGGAGATTACGTTGTGAGAGTTTTGAAACTCTGAGATCAGAGACGAATTTTCCATTTAAAAAATTTTGCTAATCGGCAATGTAACCAACAAATTCGTTTATTCAGAGCACGAAAAATAAAACAGGAATTTCCCTCTGTTCAGTGCCAAACATACCACGTACAATTCTACAGTCAACGACTAATCATGAAATTCATTTCTTAGTACAATAAATTATGGAATAATTTGTTTTGAACGATAAAACCTCATTAAAAATAAAGTATTGTTACCCATAAGATTTTCCCTTTAAACATTACATTGGTAATCATCATGAGAATGAGAACATAAGAAAACGATAGTTCATGTACATATTCATGTAAACTTATGTGTAAGGTGAAGATTCTTTTGTAACAATTCATATTTAATGGTGCCGCGAGTGTTTAGAGTTCAAGTGACGACTCGGCGCTGATTCTTTCCAGGAATATTGAAATTCTTGAGTGGTCAAGTTTAATAAGAGACATATTGTATCAAATTCAAGTAATTTCGTGCGCTTTGTAAACAGTTTCATAAATAAATGACTCAATCGTGAATTTTTCTATCGATTTTTCCATCAAAAGAATTCATTTCTTTTTTTTTTTCTCTTTATCATAAAGTGGGATACTCAGTTCGAACTCAGCATGGCAGAAAAGTTCGAAACGTTTAAAATACCCTCTACACACAATTCCGTACATTCTAGCCTCTAAATGGCAAACAACTCCACAGTTTCTCAATGTGCGGTACTCCCCCAGTGACTCTGTACTCTTTCTGGCCGATCTCTGTATCGTATCTCAAGATCCTATCAGAGAAGTAGCTTGCTACCATACTCCGCAGGTATCCTGGTCATCCTGGTACGTTCATCTCAACAAGAGCTTTCATAATGCAATCCCACTTGGCAGAGTTGAAGGCAATTTTGAAGTCCAGTATTGCCACTACACAGTACTTGTTCGAACCACCCTTCCATCTGGTCCCTGCAATCGCTTCCTTGGCTGTGTTGACAACTAGTTCAACAGCATTCAAGGTGGAGTGTTCTTTCCGGAAGCCATATTGGTTGTCAGCAAGCAGCGGTTTGACTGCTGCTTCGATCCTCTGGTGAACAATACGTTCGAGAATTTTACCGGGTGTATCCAACATACAGAGTGGACGGTAATATGATGGTTCGTTCGGTGGCTTCTTCCCTTTTGGTAGAAATACTAGTCTCTGCTGCTTCCACTTTAGAAGGAAAGTACCCTCTTCAAGGTACGCGTTGTAGACCTCCAAAAACAGCGCTGGCACTGTCTTAATGGCTGACTTCAGTGCGATGTTTGGGATTCCATCCAAACTAGGAGCTTTCGAATTCCCCACTCTATTGCAAGCTTCCATCAGTTCGATTTCCGTGATTGGCGGCATTCGCTCGATCTCGTTCTGTCCTGTGGGATGGTGGAGTTTCATTTGCTGGGGAAACAGAGCGGTAACAATCTTCTCCAAGAGTTTGGGGCATGTTGGCGATTGCATCGGCGAGCCATAACCACCTTATATAGCCGGCC